>CAKNYM010043015.1:37631-67858 GCA_932195095.1 Andricus curvator | reverse complement strand
CCAACTCATGCGGGAACGACCTACATCCAAAGGCACAATGCGGCACTTAGTGTGCTTTATTACCATATCTGTCACTCTTATGGCATTAGCCCAAATACCTCTCCGCTAAACGCTCCTAGAGAAATAGAGTCAATTGTCGAAAATGAGAAGTGCCGCATATACTGGAACTTCATATTCTCGACAATTGTTTCTGTTGCGCACTCGAGGCCTGACATAGTTCTCCTTGACTTCGAGAAACGATCCATGTTCGTTATCGAATTTTCGGCACCAGCTGACAAAAACGTCACAGCCAAGGAGAAAGAAAAGAAAGAGAGTTATAAAGACCTTATAAGGGAGTTGCGACGGTTATACCCGGAATATTCTGTTAAGCTCATCGTCTTGATCATCGGCGCTCTTGGAAATGCCAAGGTTTCACTGGTTAATAGCCTGAAAAGCATCCCTGCGGGTCAACAAAATGCTGAGACACTTGCAGGGAAAATGCAGAAGGCGGTCCTCCTTGGGTCGCTCCGTGTCCTCAGGGTGCACGAGACTTATGCCGGATCGTCGTATTGAATTCGTCGCAGACTGTAACCACCTATCTCACGGTCATGAGACGTGGTTACAGCTGAAATTTTACCGCGATTTCGCTGGGAGCGGGTGCAATTTTTCAAATTAGCACCCGCTCCCGGCGAAATCCTGCGTTTGTCCTTATGACAAACTTTTAACTATATATAGTATAAATATAATTCTTAAAATTAAAAGTTTTTCTACATTTTGTTAAGTTCCATGTGTTTTTTGTAAAACATTTTATGTTCAAAAAAAAGGTTTGCATGATCAATAAAATGTAATAAATACTTATTTGAGAAGAGTATTTAGATATATTTAATGTTGCTCTATGATAAAGGCAAACTAGAATCTGTAGTTCTTCTCATTAATGTATGAAAAGGTTCAAGTGAATTTTGTATAATATTCGCAATAATAATAAAAATTAGATATAATGTTTTGAAATATAGAAATTTGTTTTCTTTTTATGAAATAGTTATTTGTGATACAAGTGCGCAAAATAGGTCATTGTATGCGAGTGTGAATTTTGCAGCATAGGCGAATGATGCAATCACACGAGTTACCAATCACCTATGCGCACGTGTATCACACGCTATTTTTTGCAACGCCCGTCCGAAAAAGTTGTTAGGAGGAGCTAACGATAAATACTAATTTTATATTGCATAGAGTGGAGTAAAGAAATTTTTTTGGAAAAAAACTTTAAAAAAAAAATGTTTGAAAAAAGTTTTTGTTTTAAATGTTTGAAAAAAATGTTCTGAAAAAAAAATTTTGTGCAAAAAAATGTTGGGAAAAAAATTTGGTGAAAAAAAATTTTGGAAAAAAAATGTTATGCAAGAAATTTTTTTTTTTAATTTTGGAAACAAAAAAATTTGTTGGAAAAAAAATTGTTTAAAAAAATGTTAGCGTTTATGCTCTTTTGCCGGGGGGGGGCCCCCCCCGGGGCTCGAAACCTTAAAAACAAAACTTCAATCATTAAAACATTTGTTCAAGTTAAATCTAAATTTATTTCAAGAAGATACCAAAACCAGTGTTTAAAGTTACCTATGCCAGTGTCTAAAGTACCTCATCTCGAAAGTGCGCATGCGCAGCTTTTTCACCAGTGCCTAAAGTAAGCCATCTTCAAACTGCGCATGCGCGAAAATCATTCGCACACAGTCTGCTCAAATAAAATCCTTTAGGCACAATTTAGAAGGTTTTCGCAAAACTCCTTGAAGCGGATGATATTGTCAGTATCTTCTTTCAACTCTAGTGTTTTCGGGATCTTGTACACCTCTCTCCAAAAAGTCTGTACCTCCTTGGGCTTGGGTGGATTTTTTACAGAAACAGGTAGATCGCTGAAGAGGCGCGATGCGTCAGCGAGAAACTGTTGATTCTCCCTGATTCATCTCTCCCTCTTCTGTATTCTCCTCCTTGCGTCAGATAACAGCCGTATTTTTTCAACAATATGCTGCTTGATTGTCAGCAGCTTTGACTTGTTTAGTGTGTGATTCAAGATCCTTAGTTCTTGGGCGAACTTTCGAACCCTTTCCGTAAACGGTCTACCAGATGTTATGTAGTCAATCACACATTGAACACGGGACGCATTCTGTCTTGCCCATCCAATCTTCTTGTTCATTTGTTGCAAGCGTCTTTTGGTCTTTTGATCCATCGTCGGTTTCAGACTTCGATTTGAATCAGCCAAAGCTTTTGCAGCACCATAAACTGAGCAATTGATGGTCCAGAGGTCGGACTCTTGCAAAATATCTCCACGAAGGAAGGCATCCATTTCAGCCAGATCTTGGGGCATAGGAGGAACTTGCATGTTAATGTTCCTTCTTGTAATGAAATTGCGATCATCTCTCAGAAGGTGCCTGCTTTCTGCTGTTGGTCTCAACGTCGCTTCCTCATCTTCGTCTCCAGCTTAATAAAGCAGCGGTTGGGGAAGCGCTCCGCGTACATATCCATTTTTCCGAAGGTTGACGGCTTGATTTCGCAAAGACTGATGCGAAACATGCTGAAGCTCTGGGTGTTTCTGGCACCAAAGAGTGTGCATACGCGCCATAAAACCTCCGCGAACAGGGATAATGCTGGCATCGTAGCAGTCTAGCACGTCATCCCTGAGTCGATCCGTCCACTCAATGTGGGCGTTTCGCCGGTTCGTCGTCGTGTTTCCATCTAAATTATTTTCAGTACCCCGAACTCTAGGCTGATCGGCATTGTATGCCGACCCATTGTCGGGTGCTCTGCGCGTTCGATTGTCTTGAACCGCATCTACAACATTTTGGTGTTTTGGTGGTTTCATTGTTGTTCCCACGAGCAGCTAGGGAAAGGGTTAGTCCATCCTTGTAGAGCCCCGCTTGCAAGGATAAGGCTGATACTCTGAAAGGTCGCCCAGTATCCCAGAGTCACCGTTTGAGACACCTAACCCAGTTGCCATTCAGCTTTCGGCACGGTTGTTACGCCTTCGCTTATGAGTTATTCCTTCGGGACCATCCCTGGACAATTGTCCGCGACTGGTTATTAATTATTGTAACCATATTCAGCAGAAGCCCTTGGTACAGGGACCCTCTATCCGCAACCCGAGGACGCGTTCGGTGGCTTTGTCATAGGCCCTTCGGTTCTATTCCAAAGGAATTGAAACCGAAAACAGGCGACGATGGCGGCGACGGTGAGCCTCACCAGACTCGCCAGATCTCTTTACAATCTAAGAACACACACAGTAAAATTTAATTAATAGCATAAAGCAACACGAAGAACACTTTTCACTGCATAAATCACTGCACAAATAACAACTCACATTTTTCACAGAACCACTCTTCTTCTCAACCATTGAAATTTTTTGAAACACTCTTTTCGTAAGAAACTTTAATTCATTACACACTTCTCACTTCACACTGATTCACATTTCACCACAACGCGAATTGAAATCCACGCCTCTGAATATGCGCTTTTAAAGAGAAGTCCCCACTATGCGCTAATGGGATAGGGAGCGCGGGGAATCTCACGCCTGCGCGCCTCTGAATATGGGCCGGAGACCCCACAGCGAGACGCCGTGGCATGTATCTGAACTTCGGTGTCACACACACGACTGCGGTGGCCTGCATCTTAACATGGATACGAAAACTGATCAGACGGTGGCGCCATCTGTTTCCGGTAACAACTTATCGACTACTGGCATATTAGCACGGAACGATTATCGTTTTTCGGTAAATTACCGGTCACTGTTTTACCGACGTTTAGCTTAGAACCGAACCCTGCCACAAAACTGTCATTTCTATACTACTGTTGTGACTTACTATACTTACGGAAAAACTTGAAACTGACAGGACGTAATCTGTAAAATCTCATCTTCAATTTAAGCCAATAAGACTTCAAAAATATTCACGGGTTCATTAAATATGACATAAATGTTCAAGCATATCCGCTTCGCGTCACAGTCGGCGATCACCGCAGATGGCCAGACTTGCTGCTAAAGCGACTGAAATTTGACGCAGACACGCTTGGACATTTTTAGACGTATCTCGAGAACCCGTGAAGATTTTTGAAGTTTTATTGGCTCAAATTCTAGCATTTTTTAAAACATCTCACTTGGTATATTCTCTTCAAAATATGAAAAATATATTTATTTGGGCTTATTCGATGCGTAATTTAATAAGCTTTTTAACGGGGTTTCAGACAAATTTCTCTCTCCTTTTTGAAACGAGTAGTCACGTTTCAAAGTCAGCAGTGATTTTTAATAGTACTTTCGCTGATCGTACCGACAATTTCCGACGTTAGTGTACTATTTAGCTTATGGTCGATATTTGTCGAGAATCATCAGACCGGCAGAAATTTTGAGCAGTTTATTGACAAAAACAAAATGTATGAGTGTGATAAATGAGGACAGTGACGAGGATTAAGTTTTGAATCAATATGAAACTAAATTAGATAAATAAATGAAGCTTCCAAAAAATTTAAAAAATGATAAAGTACCACGAATAATCATTGCATCTGTTCTTTTACAATGTGTATATACATTATGTATGTATAATGTATCTAATAATGTATAAATACACTTATATAATTGTATTATATGTATATATTTAGGTATCAATGGGTTCTTTAGGTGACTATTCTGTAGTAGAAAAAACTGAGATAGTACTTAAGTTTTATCACACACAAAAATTAATAAAAATATTTGAAAATTTTGTTGAGCTTGAATTTCCGGCCAAAAAAATTTCGAGAAAATTATGCACGTTCAGAGTGATTGAAAGAAGTGCTGTGAGTTTGGTCAGATTTTTTATATAAATAGAAACAGAGAACAAAAATAAAAACGAAAATATACGTTCCCCCTCCCCTAACTCATTAAATATGGCGGCTAACGGTTTGAAATTTGGGAAAATTTTTTCTTATTTGCATGCTCTGAAAGGGCGGACTCAACATTTCATTTCCTTACGAGGCATTTTTTGCATGCTTACCCGGCTATACCCTTTTCACCAATTCCAAAGATCCCGAAAAAAAGAAAAAATTCCAAAGATTTAGGAGATTTGACAAAGAATTTTGAGGATTTTACAAATGATTCAAAAAGGTGAAAAGGATTCAGGGAGATATCGGAGACACGATTTCAAAGGATTTCGAAATAATTCACTAAAAATTCATATACTTCACCAAACAAAAATTCGTCTCCTAAATTTCAAAATATTCAAACAATTTCCAAAGATTTAAGAGAGTTCTCAAGGATTCAAACGGTTTTGAAAATAGTTTAAAACAATGAAAAGATTTCGCAAAAAAAAATCGCGAAGATTACAAATATTTCACCAGGGCCTGTACTACGGATTTAAGAGTGACCAACGCCTCGAGAAATCAATCTGGTTGCTAAGTTTTCCCCTGGTCTACAAATTGTTGATAACCAAAACATATTAATTTTGTTAAAAACATAGATAAAATAAAATTAGGAACTAGTAATAACCAATAAAGACCATTAAAGAAAACCATTAAAGAAACCATTAAAGAAAAACAGTATTGAATTATGTTTCGCTAAAATTAAAATTAAGAAGCCTATATATCTGTAACAAAGGATAACTGGAAGGAAGAAAAGTTAACAAATAACAATACCAGCTGAGAGAGTGAGCTCGTGCTTAAGTAAAGGGAAGAATGAAGAACGCAGAGGACCTTTTTAAGCAGGAGAGTCCTTATGACCCTTACGTATCTGTAAGTGCCGGGCGTCCAGAGGAATTATTCAAGTAGTCCTGGAGAGTGAAGTCAGTATTACGACTGAGTTCCAGGAGGGAGGAAGCTGCCGCCCTTAGAGGATCTTCTGACTCCTCCGTGGATACAGTCCTTCTGGGTGGGCTGCGATAAATAGGCCCCGGGGGGAATGGACTGAAGAACCTCGGCTTTCCGGGTGTTGACAGCCCATTTCGCTCAAGGCCGTTTCCGCCTCCAAAAAGCCCTGGACTGGTCAGAACCATGTCGAAAGCACTGGCAGAAATAGTATCTTTTAAGAGCGGTAATAACAGGAGTAACATTGTAGCCGAAACTGGGTAGGAAGATAAGACGAGGAATCTTCGAGCAGGCGAAGACGAATTAAACTCTTTCGTCCAGCGTGTAATCTACCTTGGTTTGACTCCTGATGGACAGAATTGTACTCCTGCCCTCCTCCGTTGTTCTATTTAAAATTTCCAGCGCGGAATACCTCATCGGGACACCATTGATGAAAGCCTTCTTATAGATTAGAGAGTGGAGATGGAAACGGAGTATCCCTGTTCCTTTAAATCTTGAGAGGTTACGTGAGTGTTTGCATCTTCCCTGTGTTCGTAAAAAATTTGTACACGGTATTGGCAATTTCGAAAAATTTGTCTAGGGCCAGAATTGACCGCTCTGATCTTGCCTGCTTATGCGAGAGGGTCGTACTTCCCTTCATGTCTTCCTCCGATGCCGCACTCTAAGAATACTAAGAATGGAGAAGGAAGGCGTTTATCGGGTATAGGGCTGAAGTAGATTCCGACTCAGACCATTTAATATGGTATTCAGGATAATTACGAACTAGAGAATCCTTTCTCAAAGACCCCTCATTTGACCGATTTTCAGCGCCGACATTTTGGGAACAGTCGTCAGCTACATACTCTGCAGTCTCCTTAAATTATGAGTGCATTATTGGCTCTCTTTGTGAACAGCAGCTTGAAGTGAGGAAGAACTGGGTCTCTTGTAGGAGCCTGGATGGGGGGATGAACCCCGATGCTCCGAAAAATTCCCTCTCACAAACGAGCAAGACGCTACTTCCGACGCTCGTCCATGCGAAGTTCCGGGGACCAATCGACGCACATTCTGGAGAAGAGAGCCAGAGCCCAGAAAATTTGGTTTCCCGGCGAACTTGGATGGATCATGGTAGGGGATGCCAAAAACCTAAAAAGGAATAAATTAGGTCGGGTCCGAAAAATCAAATGCACAGAGTATCCCGCCCCTTAAACCTAAGGCAGATGTGAATCTTAGTAAACATCTTGCCCACCTTCCTCAATCAGTGTGAAGAAGAAAGTAAAAGACAGCGCGGGGTAACTATGATAAACTGTCAAACCATCCTGGAAGTCTGTAAACAAGATAGTGTTTTTGCACATTTCTAAATATACTCAAACACAATTTTAAGAATCCTTAACGCGATGGATTTTTAGTAGAGGCAGAAGTACGGTGTTAAATCATGCACGTCCAAGCACAAAACAAAAATAAAACATAAATTTAAAGGACAGTGAGGTAAAAGGAAAGTTAGTGGGCATAAAGGAAGCGGGTAGTAGATGTCTATTCAAGTGGATTCAGAAGATATTTATATGCTTGTTGACCTCTACGAGAGTTGTCGGTTCTATTATTTTGACCCTCAAACCATAATGAAATCGGTTGAGCGAGCACTGCCGTGTAAATTCAAATGAAGATTCCTCAAATCTCTTCTTCACTTTTCCAAGTAAACCGAGCGAGCACAAGTAGGAAAAAGCATGTCCCAAAGATCTAAAATAAAGATACAGACACGGAGAGGTTACATCGTTCGCTGGAATTAAATCGGAAATGCCCGAAGATACTTCCTTCAAAGGACGTCCGATTTAATCCTTTCAGTTCTCAAGATCACGAGCAATTGTTAAAATGTATAAACAAAGTTGATCCTTATTTCATACAGCACAAAAGATTCCGCATGAAAGTCAGTCACGCGCTGATAATTCAAATCACATAATCACCAACAGAAAACACAGAGTCACCACAGAGAACGTCCGTCCGAGTCGGACGCGCTGATCGCCTTTCGCCTAATTATCTTATTTAAATTTAAATATAAAAATATAAATATCAGAATTGATCAACTTTTTCGATTATATTCACATTTATAAAATATTAAAGCGGTATGAACATCTGTTTTTGTATTTAAAAATTAAACTTATATAAGTTACGTGTAAAAGAAGATCTACTTTATGTTAACAATATTTGATACTTTTGTTATCTTTATATTCATATTATGCACTGCGATTATGTATACCTAAACTCGTAAAATAACACGTGAACTAGTAAAATATCGACGCCCAACAGATGGAATTTACAACTTAATAACTTAATAACTTAATAACTTCATAACTTTTTATAAAATTGTAAGGTTAGGCTTTTGTTAAAATGTAAACATAACATTTTGGCGAAAGGCGATCAGTGCCACATTTTCGCTATTTCTCCGCTGAGTCGAGTTGGGGACCAACTTCCTATAGGCTGGAATGGCTGGCATGACATATCCCTGGTTGGATTCAGAGATAAATTCAAACCGGTACATCCCCAGCGAAAAATAAAGAATTGATACGGATTGGGGTAACTTGATATTTTCTAATGCGCATGAATCCCGCTTTCTGATTCGTTTAAATGAATTGAGACGCATTTAGATGACACTTGAAAAATCGATCCCTCGTGTACCAGTTCACAGTGTCCCCACTGAACTACGAGACAATTTACTAAACATCTTTTCGATTCATTTCGTATCAATACTTTCTTTTTAGCTGGGTCGTAGTAATCTCACTAATGTCATTTTGTTGAGATAAATTTAAAATTTGAGACTTGGAATTCGAATTAATTTGGTACATATTGAGATTTAGATCAGTTTATCGTTAGTCTGTTGTTTCTGAACCATGAAAGGTCTGGCGCCCAGCATAAATTATTTCGAAGGATTAAATCGGAGGTTACGGTGCCGAAGGGACATTATATCTCCTTTGACAAGAAGAGGGTAATATTACATTCGTTAACGTCCATACCTAGCTATCCTTTTCTTAATCTGCCATTGTGCCCATCTTTTTCAATCCATATATTCCCAACCAAGCGAATATTTTCTATCTCTCCTATAATATAAATGGCTTCTATTTACTTTAATTCTAGGATTCTAATCAAGGCTATCTCTTGTATACATTAGTTCGGAATCAGGTCAGTGTGTAGCGCTAAGTGAAACAAACACTCTCTGACAAACAATATAAATAGTAAAACCTATAAGCCCGCGTCAGCTTGCAACCCTGAATTAAGCTCGGACGACTAGCCATTGCATCAGCTCGCTGCTTTCAAAGTCCGAAATATTGCTTAAAGTTTGGATCGTTTTCTTAATTCTTGGTAGCTCTGCTATCATGGAATAAGTAATTCAACTTATCACCGTTCGGAACATATAAAAAAAATGTCTGGAAAATCCGTGGGCTCACGGATAGAGATTGATGGAAAAACATGGATAGATATTCACGAACACGGCGTTGAAAAAGATAGACAGCTGTGGATGCATGAGATAGAAACAGGGAGACAAATAGATAGGTCCTAGTGCATGCGACAGATACGTTTGTATCTTTTTGAAACTTACTACTTCCAGAGGGACAGAAACATTCAGAAGAACAAATCATGTAGGACTGTGTTTTTAGTCAAATTAGTTTCGATTTTACAATTTTCATTCGCCATTATATTCGTAACTTGAAATTTTGTAATTTTATCATCTGATTCGACATCAATAACTGAAAAACCCATATCAATTTTTAGTCAGATTGGTTTTGTATTTTTAATTTTGATCCAAAAGTTTGAATTTTGACTTCAGATTCTAAATTAGCGACCCCAAAAACCTTCAAATACATCAAAAAATATCTAAGCACCATATTGTGGCGCATCTTACGGCATTACATAATGCTTTATTGTGACCTTAACATTTTGATCATTTTTTTAAGGAACATAATGAAGGTGCAGCTCTTTAATCCGAACATAGCTATGACACATGGACTTGGTTCTCAAACATTGCGACATCAGCATCATTATCAGCAATACCTTAAAGAACAGCAAAATACAACTATTCCCCGGCTTACGGTATTGCATAAAACGAATTCTTAGATCCAGGTGAGATGCTATTTTTATTTGCATTTCTCATCGACCTCCCCATTATTTATTAGTATTATTCACAGTGAAAATGAACTGATAAAGGTCAAATTATGTCAAATTAAGACTTTTGAATTTGTTTAAATCTTGCCTTCTGAGTCGTTGACACGTATTGAGCTAGCGCCAATTAAAGCAACGTGAATTTGCCTGAATGGGTGGTTAGGTTTAATAAAAAATGCATGCTTAGAGACTCAAACAAGCTATCCCTGATGTGTCATTTCAGAGCTCTACCGCTGAGATTCGAGACTATTTAATACAATTCAGATGAATTGTGTTTGACTTTCAATCGGCCGAAATTTAAAGTTTAAATGACAGCTTTGCGAATTCGAGGTGAAACACTTAAAAGCATGTTTTTTTATTTTTTATCCCAAGTTCAACCAACAATTCACACTTTCAGAATGTGTAAAATTTTAAGTTAAAAAAACCAAAGAAAAGCATATTTGCACGATTAGCCTCGATTGCGCATATAGAAGTCATTTTTTCAAAGATCAAGCCGTTTTTTACTCTGGTTTTAAAATATTATTAGCATATTCGTGAAACAAAAAAAAAATGAAACAAAATATTAAGGCGACTGACGAATTTCGCCTTCCCTGCAAGTTACTCAGTCCACCTGGAGAAGCGAACGAGAATCCAGGGCCGCACATAATATCAGTATCGCTCGCACCAACGAGCTAAATTCAAACTCACTAAGTTCCATGAAGAGGATGAATTGAAACCTTTTTCAATTGTCACACTCTTACGTCTTATTGAATTGTATGCCTATCCCTATAAATCTTGATCGTATTACCCTCTTGGATGTCTCTACCCATGTAAGCTCACTTCGATGATGCTGACGTGTTATGACCGCTTATCAACCACCACAATGTCCAAACTTTTTAAAACAACAGTGTGATCTGTTAGGATGGTCCTGTCTCAGCACATGCGGTAGTTCTCATTTTCTAGGACTGCCTCTGGGACGACTTGTAAAAAGGCATACATTCCAATAGCAGATTCAGGTTCAAGATAACCTCCTGGTATATAATACCAGCGACATCATTGTGTCTGCGACTATATTCATTACGAGCTAACTTTCTGCAGCCATCAATGATGTAGTTAATATATCCATTAACATCATCACACATATGGCACCGATGCTCCACAGGGGAATGCAAAGGTGTGTACTTCTCATTATTCTACTGATGGCGATGTAGAGTGGAATGCTCGGCTTGCTATTCTAGAAGGCGATCAGCTGTATGATTTGCAATACACAAAGTTGACAGACATCCGTCACGCTTCAACCGCTTTCGCAACGTGATGAGACTATCCTCTCACTCGTGGAAGCATACGAATGGTTCTGTTAAAATTGTTCAGGTCATTCTTAAACAATTTAATTAACCCGAAAGATTAAGTGAGCCCTAATAGCACGGAACGTTTTCTGAAGGTGAAAAATGTCCGCCGTTTGAGAACGTTCCAGGTGCGTTCCACTGGAACCTGAGGAGAACTTTCCGTTATTTTTATTTTTTAACAACAATCATCTCGTAAACCTTAAGAGATAGGTAAAAATGGATGTCATTTTTGAGTTTTGAGTACCGCATATACTACATTATATTATGATATGTAATAATTGTAATATAATATGTTCGGGACGTTCCTGGAACATTTCCAAGGGGCGGACATTTACACGTTCTGGAAACGTTCCATGCTATTAGGAAGCAGCTAAATCGCATGGGTGTTAATGGCCTTAATTTTTCTAACCGAATCAGAGCTAGTTTCAACGAATTTGGCTGTCTAACCCCTAATTCTCGTTCACCATTCCCCTCTCTGAGTGCTATTTTCTGCACATGTATATCTCTAGATCCATATGGATGCCGTTGAAAAAGTGTAGCATGAGGTCGAGTAATTTCTGAAGTTTCTCCATTGACTTGAGGTACATTTTTATGTCTTCTATTCCATTTCATTCCGATTCTTTTTACTTCAGGCTGAACCCATAGGGCGTGTTATTGCATGTATTTTTGAGTAGAGTAAGCGCTAAACTAAACAATAGGACAAAAAAAGAGTTATCCTGGTAGATCCCGATCATAGTATACAGAAACCTGGAAACCCAGGGTAACACATGATCAAAATACTTGATCCTCGTATCCCATTGGGATATGGTTTGACACAAGAATCTAGTCACGCTTGAACATATCTTTTTATGTTTTTGTGTCTTTTTGGCAGATATATTATTGACTGCTAACCAAGTTCTAGTTTCCCCGGCAATTGTGGAAATAGCCTTCTTGCTCATTGTGGGATGTTGGCTTCAAAGTGAGGATACGCCTTGACGGTGTTAATGCCTGCTTGGAACTTGTATAGTGTTGTGAGTGAGGCTGTTGGTCGAAAGGCTTTGCTGCTTCCAAATTTATTTTGCTATTCTTCCACCATACTTCTCTTTAATACTGAGACATTTCTTCCACTCTGTAACGTGGTAAACGGTACACGACTACACATAATTTCGCTTCTCCCACTCCGAACAAGGACTGAACTGGACTGTGATAGCAGTGTGGTAACGTCATGGGATGATGCATATGGGCGACTGCAAAAAAGTGGTTCATCACCTGTATTAAAGCAAAGTTGTTCTGTATAACAAAGAAGATAGGATTCTTGGAGAATTAAAATTAATATGTATTCAACGCCTTAGCAAAAAAATACAGGAATGCCTTGTCGCATCAAAAATCGACAAAGAACTGCAACCTCGTCACAGATGACTTGGTGTAGCCATCTGCCGGTTTACCGACTGAACTTAATAAGCGCTAAACTTATTTACTCCAGCACTTTCCACAGCTTAAGTGTGTTGCACAAGCCGTCATATCCATTCCAGCACACGCAATCCTAGAACGCTCCTTTGGTAATGCCTTCGTAAAAATATCAGCCATTTATGCCGCTCGGATGGAACATATTTCATCACTACCTCTCTCGCATCGGATTTCTCGCGAATATAATGATAGCAGATATCAATGTGCTGAATGCGTCTGTGAAATTCTGGATTCTTCACTAGTTAGATTGAACTCTGATTATTTACGAAAATCACAGTTGCTTCTGCACATGGATATCTAATACCACTCAACAACTTCCGTAGTCGAATCGCTGCTCTTGACGCAGCCGATGCTGCAACGTACTCTGACTTAGTTGTACTCAATGTTTCAACTCTCTTTTGTTGACTAGACCACGTAACTCGACCATTAGCGAGCTTAAAAACGTATCCCATTATCGACCTACTATATCCCCACATAATTAGCATCCAAATATCCCATCATTTCAGCCACACTTCAACTGCCACAATATAATATATCATATTCGCTTGTTCCCGCTAAATATTATAATATTCGCTTTACCGCTCGCTTGTGATTGTTGCTATGATTTTTAAGTCATTTACTAACGGCATTGACAGAGAACGCTATACATGGACGGGAAACGACTGCAAGAAACATGAGAGACCCGACAGGTTCTCTGTACTGCAGACTCTAACTCTTGAGTTCACCCTCGACTACAGGATAAAGTACTGTGTGCGGATTTAACGGTACACTGACAGGTTTTGCGTCATTCATTGAGAACTTACTGATCACTCTTATCTATACGAACTCTGATGCAAGAAACCAGACCCAAGTATTTTGAGAATTCTGTAATGAAAAGTCAAGTGCAAGAATTTTCAGGTTGAAAAGAATTGAGTCTCAAGTTGGTTGGATACAAAATAATTGTTTGCTTCCTCCTTACATTCTTAATTTGTTTATTTTAAAAATGTGTACTAATTGTCAATTTTTTAATTATTCTGTCATAACATGAAATAAATTCTCAATATTACAAATAAAAATCTACAAATTCAAAATCAAGAAATTGTTCAATAATATCAACGACAGTTTTTTATTATTTGAGGTTCACAGATATCACTTATATTGAATTGAAATGAATAATAATCCAAAAAGGGGTTCCATATTTAACTACGAAATTCTAGGAAATTAAAAAGATCAAGAATCCAACGATCAAATTTGAATGTTGGAAGTTAAAGTGGAATTTATATTTTTACTTATTTTGAATTTAATATCTTACACTTCAATATTTTAGAGTAAAAAATTTCGAAGAGCACTTCAAAGTCTGTCCCGTTTCGACAATTGGTCTTTACAATTGAACAATATTTAAAATTAGAAGCGCTTGAACTCTAAAATTTTCAATGGAATGAAAGCCACGTTAAAGACTTTCAAAATGATCTCACTGAATCTCGTAGATAAACGTTTATTTTCCAGCCTGATGGCCTACAAAAATATACTGACTTACATTTCCATTTTTTACAGAATTTTCTTAAAACTAACCCTTAAAAACTAACATCCATCCATACCTTATCTCTAAGACCGCACGCTCTTATCGCCTTGCCTTCCTCGGTTCGCCTCGCCTCGCTCGCATGTCCCTACTTTCCTTCTCGCACTTATCTACTATTTACAATATTTACATATCACTTATATCTACTTCCTCTCCTATTTAAAATCTTTCCTTCTCCATTCCTTTTCCTCCTTCCTTCTCTTCTTCTCCATCTTACCCAACACTCCCTTCACCCATGCTGCTACCCTTTTGTCCCCCCTTTCATGCATCAATACCTCCATGATTATTCCACTCCTTTCCACCTCTACGCACTCCTCCAACCAGTGCTCCACTCTTGCATCCCCCTTCCCACACAGTTCACACATCCTCTTCGCCCTAGAGAGCCAGATCCTATTAAAACTCTCCATGCACCCACATCTCATCCTCGCTATAAGCTCCTGACTTCTTTTCTCTCCTTTCTTACATAAATATTGCGCTTTCGCCATTGGCATAGTCCACACATAATTCCGGTTAAACCTTCACTCTCTTATTCTCTCTTCCCCTGCTGTCTTCTCTCTCTCCATGCCATTTTTCTTAACCAACTCATATACCTTCCTTCCTTCCTTCCTCGTGCATCCTTCTCACTTCATCCATCTGCAGTCCATTCGTTCTAAAATACCTTTCCCTTTCAACCTCCATCTTCCCATCCCCTCTCTTGTTCTCCTTCTCCCACTAATACTCCCTAACCAGCTTACTTCCCCCCTCTTCCAAAAATTTGTCCTCATATTTACACGCCCGACTCCCCGCTAGAATCCCTACACTCGATATCCACGTATCCCTCCTGACAATATAATTAGGCGTGTTCCTTGCCAACCCCAGTGCCCACTTTATATACCTCTCCTGTGTTCTATTCACCTCTTCGCTTTTCTTCCACCCCCACACCTCTACTCCATACAATATCACACTCATCACTAGTGAGTCAAACAATTTCATCCTCCTTCCAAAATCATCTACGAATAACTACTTTCCCAACTCTCACACCTGCCTCGTCACCACATTTGCCCTCCTCACTCTCTCTTTTATGTGGCCATCCACTTCCCCATTCCTCCGAAACAAGAAGCCCAGGTACACAAACTCTTTCACCTTCTGCACCGCCTCTCCCTTCCACTTTCACTCCCTTCCCTTATCCCTTCCCCTCCTTTTCTGAACACCATAACCTTGGGCTTTTCCGCATTCAGCTCTAACCTGTTCTTATCCAGGTATCTTCTCAACCTCTTCATCATCTCCTTCAAAGCCTCCTCGCTTCTTGCCAGCAACACTATGTCATCTGCATATGCTAGTGACCAAATTCTAACCCCTCCTATCCTGCCTCCTCCTACCACCCCGGCCTCCAGGTTACTTTCCATATCCGCAATTAGAATCGCAAAAAGCGTTGGGCTAAGCGGACAACCTTGCCTTAACCCCCTATCCATCCAGAATCCCTCCGAAATTCCCTCCCCTCCTCTTACCTTATCTTTGGTTTCTTCATATATCTCCCTTACCCTCTCAATCAGGCTTCTCTCCAATCCCCTATCCTCCATCGCCTCCCACAACCTCCCACTATCCACCGAAGGAAACGCGCCTTTGAGATCCACAAAAAACGCATACACTCTCGACCCCTTCTTCGCTATTTCTGCATCCACCACGTGCTGCAGAACGTTGATATTGTCGATAGTACTCCTACTCGCCCTAAAGCCCGCCTGCGTCTCCGGAAATATTACTTTCCCCTCGACATCCTTCCGCAGCCTCGCCGCCACCACCATCGCGTATACTTTATACGCCGTATTCATTAGCGTAATCCCTCTATAATTTCCCTGCCTATCCTTATCTCCTTTCTTATACAGTGGCACTATTAACCCTTTTCTCCACCCTCCTGGGAATCCCTCCACCCTCCATACTTTCTCCACTACTCCTCCATCTCTGCCTTCTCCGTGCTTCTACCCCCAACATCCCCCTTCCTTGAATCTGAGCCCTGAAATGATTCTTTAAAAAACTCCTTTCACTCCTCACTCCCTATCTTCTCGCTTACCCCGATTCTACGCTTCCTGAACCTATTTTTCATCTTCCAGACGTGCCCCTCTGTCTTAACATTTCCTAACTCCTCTTCCAGATCTTTCTCCTTTTCCTGTTCTTTCTTCTTACACATCAAGCTAAACCCCTTCCTTATTTCTACGTACTCCTCCCTTTTGGCATTACCCTCTTTCCACTTCTTGTACTTCCTCTTCACCTTCCTTTTAATATTTTTACATTTCCTGTCCCAGCGCGGCTTCACCATTCCTTTCTTCTTCGTTCTAAATACCTTCTTTTGCACACACCCTTTCACCTTCTCTTGCAGATCCTCCCATATCTCTTCCACCGACTCTCCTTCAAAACGTACCTTTCCTAACTGCTCCTGATGATTCCCTATCGCCTCCCTCGTCCAGGTCACCCTCTCCCCTATCGAGACTTCTTACCCGCCTCACCTTCCGCTTGAACTCTAAAATTTTAATTGGAATGAAAGCCACGTTAAAGACTTTCAAAATGATCTCGTTGAATTTCGTATAATGCAATATGATATGAAGTTTAATTCACTGTGATAGAATGCATTTTTCTATTAAAACTAAGAATTTGAATATAAGCTCGATCAGAATATAAATCCCCTGTAATTTCCCGAGCAAAGAAAATTCCCGAGCTAGCAAATATCCTGCACTGCGCATTCACAGTTTTTCGTACACTGTCGACGGAATTCTATAATCGCGTATTCTCAATTCTTCGATTACTCATTTTATAAATTCTTTTTCACAAATCACATAAAAAGTCGTTTACCATCAAATGAAATCTGATAGACTTTTTAATACAATTATCAACCGTTTGCTTAAATCTCTTTTCTCAAAAATTATTTGACAGTATCTTAAACACTAGAGAAATATTTATTATTTATCAGAAAGAATCGCTTGGTTTTTTAAATACTTTTTCATATGAATTAGCAGACGTTTTCCAGTAACTCTGTTTAAAAAATTAATTGACTTTTCTTTTACTATTTAATCAAATTCTCTGAAATCTCATCAGACATTTTTCTCTTTCCAGAAGTCATAGAAAAGTCACCTAAAATTGAAGAGATTATTTTTTTCCATGTAGAGTCTTTGCCGAAAGTAGAAAATTACTCTGTCTAACGACGCATGTGATGTTGTATCCGAAATATTACATAAACGAAAGATGTCCGTCACGTGATAGGTCAGGTTCTGGGCTCTGCTGCCTTACCTGTATTATATTAACCAGCCCAGCTTGCATCCTACTTCCTGATCTCGGTTTAAATTCTCTTTTTTCATTGTGGGTCTTTCCTATCGCTCCAACTCCGGAAAAAGGGGTCTAGTATCTAAAATCAAGTTTTTGAAAAAAATGCATTTCAAGTTTCATAACACTTTACCGCCATTATACGCTTGTTTAGCGCAGATTTTAGTCGAAAATTAGTATTTAGCGATTAGAAAAAATGTACAATACCCGGAACATTTGGCCAGATGCTGACTAAGGGGATTTTTGGGTTTCTGAATCTGTATTTGACGTCAAAATTTGCTAAAATCTAAATGGCTGACCCTAAATATCGAAATACAAACTCAAATTTAAAAAATATAGAATACTCGGTCTTTCTTCAGAGGGCACTCACTAAGGGTTTTTTTAGTCTCTGAATCCAAATTTGCAGTCAGAATTGCTAAATTCAATATTGGGACCCAAACTGGGCAAAAACAAATTTAAAAAATGTACTGTACTCGAACTTTTTTGACAAGATGCTGACTAAAGGTTTTTTTTGTGTTGCTGTATCTGTATATAAAGTCAATACTGTTAGGTATATAATGTCTGACTCAAAATAGCGGACTAAAATTTCAAAAAATGAATAGGACATGAACTTTCTTAAGAAGACTTTTATTTATTCGAAAGTATAAACAACAAAAATGTGAAGAAAAGTTTTATTTCGATCAGAATATTACCTTTTCCTGTGTGGAGTACGTGGTTTGAAGAGCAATGTGCATTTTTTTCAAAATTTTTCGGCCCAATAGGTGCGGAGACATCTGCCTGAAAATATGTAAATTTAAGTGCGAAAATAATTGTTTTTGACGCTATAGCTATGACAGATTGGGAAATTCTTGCTCGATATAGAAGGTAGGGCGGAAATTCAATACACCTCGCGGGCCAAATAGACTGGTAAGAATTAACCGAGAAAAAACTAGAATCGGCTCCTGCTGCAGCCCATTAGGAATACTCCGAACCATTTCTGACGCTTTTACCTGACGGCGTGGTAAGGGACTGATGTGTGCTTGCACTGCCGAGATGTAAGCCACAGTATGGGATCAGAGCCAGCCCGGAATCTGCCAGATCGGAATCTGCAGTACCCGGGCGTGTTCCGGTCTGTCCGTTCTTCGGGACTGCTTAAACGAAGGCTGAGCCCCAGGGAACTGGGGTAGGACTGAGATCATAGGGAATACCCGTTCCCATCTATTTCGGCCCACCCCTCCATACACGATGCGCTGGCCATAATTCATAGAGACCCAAACCCCCCCCCCCCCCCCCCCCAGTTTTAGTAGAAGCGGAAATAAACGCAACAGAGCAGGCGAAAACTCTCAATAAGATCATGGAGAAATCCGAATGCGGGCGGATTCCAGCAGTTTACTCGCAGCCTGCTCGTTGAGCTCGACGATGGGCAAGACCTGCTCTCTGCTGTTGGGCTTCGTGACGGAAACCTCTGCATTTCCTACTTTTTCACCGAGGTCTCACTTTATTGCATTTACAATATCTTACTTGGTTGTAAAACTGCAGAGGTCCAGTAGCTTTAACCGTCAGCTGGCACAGCGAGGTCAGATTGACCCCAAACCGATTTCAACTAAATTTGAGACCATTTATTGCTTGAAAATGTTGCTTATTGTTTCCAAATATCGAATTATCAAATTTTGCAAATTTGTTTCAAAGTTTTGTTTGTGCCCATCTTCAACATTTTTTTTCATAGTCAATAATAAATTAAAATAAAATAACCTATAGAACCTTTTGAGGGGAATATCGAAGAATATGTGAGAAATGTCGCGTGTGAAAATAATCGATTGGCCTTTCGTAGCAAGCATTTTTATGCCTGGGGTCACAGGAGCCCCTGTGTGCCAGCTATGTTACGTCCAGATTGGTGTGCCAGCTAAGTGCTACTGTGACCTTGGTCTCCCATTTGTTGGGGGGGGGGGTCACTTTGATTCTTGATTGGACCTTGGTTCTCATGGCCTTCCTGCCCGGGATGTTGATGATGATTCTTTTTTTCCAGGAATGGAGAAAAACCTTCAAAAGACACACGAGAAGGGTCCGCACTTCTCGGCAGTGTGAGATTTTTACCCACTAAAAAAAAACATCTTTTTCTTCTTGGCAGATATCTACTGCGTTCTCATCGCTCTTCTCCTTCCGCAGAGGTGTTCCGGCGTAGGTAGCTACCGCATCCCAAGCCTTCTCACTTTACAGAATTTCTAAAATCACACTATTCGGTGTGAGGCGTCCTACTTCTCTCTCCAGCTTGTCTCTAAGCTAGATCGAGAGGAATTGCGTCAAGTAATAGCTAACCTCGCTGCGATTTCGCTCAACCCAAGCACTTAGATTGGTGATCAATTTTGCGGTCCATCTACCTCGATGGGTGTTCTCCCATCGTCGTTGCCAGCATTTTTGAGTGGTAGTTCTGGCCTCTCCCTTCACCATCTTCTTTCCTACACCCGGGATTCTCGCAAAGATGAATTTATTCTCCAAATCTAGCAAGTCAGTCAGTATTATTCCCGTGATCACGAGTGCTGCGGGCTCCAAGACGGTGCGATAAGAGCACGCGACTTTAAGTGCACCCCTCAGCTATACCGATACCATCCTCTGTCTATACTATTTATTTTTCAGGGCTACAGCCCATACTTCGCTTTCATTTAAAAGAATGGACTGAGCTACCATCATCAGCTCTGGATTGTTTTCGAGCACACTCGCACCTCTACTATCGTGGTAATCGTAAGAAACGTTCCAGGGATCTGGTCCTACGATAGATACCTGAATGGCATCAGCCGTTATGTTTTTCCTTTTGGTTCCGATCGTTATCGCGTTCTCCGTCACGTGTCGAGTCAGCGTCTGTAGTCGGTTGCCCTTCCGAAATTGTTACAAGCGGCCTAACTTGGCTCTTATTTTGTTGACAATGCTTTGAAGCTGCAACTTCCATGAGAGGTATGACATCCATCTTTAGGTGTAATAGTTAACGCGCTGAGTATTAAATCTTATGGTTACCATATTGCCGCACACGACCACAACGCACTAGATAATAAGCATGTGTAGCTGCAGCAGTCCCATATCTTGCTGAAAGAAAAGAGGCTATATCTTGGTATTCAAGCCGCTGACTAACCGAAGAATTTCATTGTAGATCTCAAATTTCGGCAAACCGGTTCTGTCAGAGAACTTCAGGTCCGAAGGGCGCGTTTCAGGCTGTTCTAGTTGTTGTTTGACATGCTTTTTGATGTTTTCTATTCCGACTTCGGAAATAAGGAGACGCCGCCTAATGGATCGTGGCTGATAAGCAAGATGTTGTGCAGTCACTCTCTAAAACAGCTCCTCGCGAATCTTCCCCCAAACCACTTACTCCAACAGTGACCAAAAGTGACATCAGATTACGTCTTTATTATTTACATCTTTCGCCTATTCCATTTTTCTGTCTATGCAACCTCCCGTTTTTGGTTTGAACAACAAAATAAATACAACTTGCGAATATATTCATAAGTAATTTTGCAAGACAACTTAAGAGGTTTCTGCCAGGATCTCGGCAATTTGTGTTTTCCACGTCCCTATAATAATATTGCTTCGTACTTCATAGTGTATAATTAACTTTATATATGTTTTAATTTATAGGTCCCATAACCATTGCTAATTGCTGAATCGTACGCGCCTGCCTGAATACAAAATATTCCATCATTTATGATCAACTACAATTTATGAACCTGACATCAAGTTATGTTCTTTATATCTCACAAAATGTAAAGAAGATGAATTATAGAATATTTGTCATCAAACATAAAAAGACACCTAGATGGATTTCAAGGACCCCAAGAAATTAATTCTAGAATTATGCACTTGAAGCTGTTTAATGCCTATAACAGTTTATTCAATTGTTTTAAGCATACACATCGAGTTGATTGTCTAATTGGTGGCAAAATTGAAGTCCTGGTGATATAAAAATTAAATATCAATTATTATTATTTTGTATTCATATTCAACACGTACTGATTATTATTAGCTACAAAATGGTCACTTCCTTTTTGTCAATTTCTATTTTCGTCCACTTTAATTAAAGATGAAAGCACCTCCAACTTTTTAACCGTACTGTGTCTCAACTTCAATCTGTACATCGATAAAATTATTCTCATTTATTTCATACAGAAAAATGTATAAAATAAATGAAAAATATACATCATTTTTTCAATTATATATACACTATGTATAACTTGTCCACCTGGGTTGTGTCACATTTCCGAGGTTCAAAGGAACAATCATACCTTTTTTAAATTTAAAATTATAGTTGATACACATGCACATGGATCGATCATTCGTCAACATTTCTTTATTACTTTCCGACCTATAAAGAAATGAAGGATCCTGAAGCATAAAGGCGTTATTGTCAAAACTTGAGTTTTACAGGAGACACAAAAAACTGTCTAACTTTCATGCATTTGAGTTTTGTTCAGAAGCAAAAAACTACTTTCGAGCTATTACTCAGCCCAATTGAACCATAAAAGGAAGGTCCTAAAAGAATCAACCACCTCCAAGAAAAGCTCTTGTTAAAGATACGGCGCGTCCCCAAAATCGAAAACATGGACACGCAAGGAGTTGCATATCTTTTTCAGTTTTTAATTTAAAAAAAAAACAAGAAAGCACTTTCCAGCTATCACCTAAGTGGGTCTCGACTAAGCTCAACACAAAGGTCCTTGCACCTCCTGGTTTTTTGTTGATTACACTTCGGTGATGTTTCACAATTATTCTGAGCCCAAAAATAAAAAAAATCGTTTGAGCCGTTTATGAAAAAACTTAATTTTTGACCTTTTCTAAGAGGTTAGTCAACATATTTTCATGAAGATAACTCAAAAATAAAATTTTATTGGCTTAAAATGTTTGGTTTTGCATACAGAAGAAGATTCTAGGTGCTTAACATCTTGCGACAACTGAAATCGTTCAATAATTCTGAAAAATGGGAGAAAAAGTGGAAAAACATGAGTTTTTTGCGAATGAGTTTATTCCAATTCATCCGAAGTCCCAAGTACCTCCACAAAAATTAAAATACATAAAATTTAATTATTATACCATTAAGCCATTTCCCTTTCAGGGTAGGCGTGACACTACCCGATTCGGGTAGTGTTTCTAGGTTGATAGCTTGTAGTAAAATAACTACAAGTGTGGGCTCAGCACACCCACGATGTGCCAACAGCACTCGGTTTTCTCGAATGGTCACCCATCCAAGTACTAACCGCGCTCAACGCTGCTTAACTTCAGTGATCTGACGAGAACTGGGTTTTTCAGCGTGGTAATACTAAACCTAAATATAAATCAATGTTTTATCTCTAAAAGTTTCAGAGTTATAGCCCGCGAAAGTCGTTTTTTAGTGAATATACATTTTTTTTAATTAAACATTTTTAATTTCGCGCAATAAATTTTTCTCATATGCATGGCTGGTGAATGTTGCCAGTGAATAAATAAAAGTAGACTCAATTTCGAGCAAACTAAAAAAAATCAATGCCCCAGCTCTAATAGGACCGAAATTATGGCCTTCTGAAAATTACCCTTTTATATTAAATTTTGTTGAACATCATTTTTTTAATTTCTCGTTTTTGCAAAATGAAACATAGAAAAATGCTCTCATAATATTTTTTATCTTGTATCTGAAGGAAATTATAATCTAATAACTTAACTGAAGGCCATTATATTTACACAATGCACGCTGTAGCTTAATCGCGTAGTCCGGATGATTTTAAGGGACTGTATATTTTGTCCAGACTACTTCGAAATCGGAGTGAACATACTCCATCGCCTGTTTACTGAAGAATCCTAGACCTTTTCCAGTATCCTCGCAGAATTCCAGTACATGAAAGAAGACTGCATGTACTTTAGGAGTAACAGCGATATCTGTTACGTGCCTGCCTACACAAAAATAAATTTTGGTGGAGCCGCCTAAATTTTGGAAAAATCAAAAGATAATTTGAAGTAGGCTTTATTTAAAATCATAACTTTTGAGAAATGTCAGAGAAATAAGAAAAGAGAAAGAATGACACTCACACTAACTTAAATCCTCCTCACGTTGCAGAATACACGTGCTGGTTGTCAATTTCAAAATTAAATCTAAATCAGGGACAGAATCTTCAGAAATAAAGATGTAGAAAAATTTTAGTGTGCACATCACGGTCAGAAGGCGGTCCTTATTACAAAACCTCTTCCTGTAAAATAATTTACGAGGAATTCCAAATTGCCTAACAGGTTTCAGAATTAAAATTCTCTCAGACCTTGTTGGCAAATTATTAACAAATATTGAGGAATGCCCTCATACTCAGCAAATTCTTAATATTCCTACATAGGCTCAGAGCGACCATTTCACAATTAAAATGGTTACAAATCAACAATTCGGCATTATTTCTCAATACAGTTTCTGCGGTCACTCTACTTTCGAAATTCTTACTAAACAAAATCACCCCACCCAATAACCAAATCCGACCCGACGGTCGTGATGAGTAAATTGACCTCGAGGTAGTCGAAGGAGATTCTCGTACCGAAGAGAACCTCTCCTCTAATTGATCCGCGATTAACGGCACTCGTCCGCGGTCCTGAGGCGCCATTCGATTTAACATCAGAACTTC
Organism: Andricus curvator; assembly: GCA_932195095.1. Classification (NCBI taxonomy): domain Eukaryota; kingdom Metazoa; phylum Arthropoda; class Insecta; order Hymenoptera; family Cynipidae; genus Andricus; species Andricus curvator. The sequence continues at coordinate 43,733 of CAKNYM010043015.1, read as the reverse complement.
AGCAAAAATTAATAAGTACGCGGGGTTTTCTTTTGTTGTCTAATTCGTTGGTGGGTCGAACGTAAAACCGCTTGATAAACTCCGCTCTCCAGGGGTTAGCTTTCGGAATTTGATATTAGGGGCAACTGTGGCTCTGCGAAGGAATTTTGAAGTAATTTTCCAATCAAAATATAATTTTGAAATTGGCCGTGGGCACGTCCGGGTACGTGCATGTAACATGAGAGAAAATTCACGACGAGGAGTCTGCGAAATCCCGCACGATTATCGGTATAGTGCGCAGACTGAAAAAAATAATAGGTGAAGTGAGTTAAGAGGAAGTGAGTAAAGAGATGGAAAAGGTTAAAGAGTAACGCGAGGAATCTCCAGATAATTTCTTTTTTTCCGAATCTCGACACGGAAATAAAGAAATTATTGTACAATATTCGAAATAGTCTAATTCACGAAAGGATTAGTAAATTGTTGGAGGCTTCAAAAGTATCCCCAGAAATTTAGGTTCAGAGCCCACTAAGAACTGTTGTGAATTATACTATTGAAGTATAAACGATGTGGGTGCGCGGAAACGCGTGAGGACAAGAATAGCCAAAGTGATCTGGCTATGAAAAGTTAAAGTGCCCGTCTTCGATAAATAAAATAGAGAAAGATCGATCGGTGATATCCCTCTTTTTCTTTCTCTTTCCTCATCTATCGAGGATGGTAGAATAGGATAGAAAACGAAGGATTACAACGCAAAATTGGTAACGTAGTATCGTTTCATTTATATGAATTTATTTGTGTTATAATAAACATGCCTGTTTTATGTATATTCTATTTAGTTGATTTAGAATGATTTTCATCTAAATATCCCTGAATTACCATATCATGTTATAGAGCGAAAGAGGAAATTTGTACAAATATAGAACTCACAAAAATTAAACACGTAGATAATTGACAATACTTAATACCAAAAAAAAAAAAGGATTAGTGTTAAAAATTTATTTGGTCACTTTGGTCCTCTAGCAGGAAGCTACTAGATGCAATTTATAAAAGTCGGAACGTAACATATCTAAATCTAAATACGTCTCTTGAAACTCTCGACTTTGTCTTCAAAATGAGAATCAAGATGATCACTACAACATGCGTGTACAACGGCTCTGAAGTCCTCGAAGGCTTTCACGTATTTCATGCACACTATTCGACCTCTGGAACGTAGTAAGTCTACTCTTTCCAGCGATTTCTTACAAGAATTTCCTTTGAAACTGGTACTCCCATGTGTTATTTGACGTTGAACGTTGCATAATTCTGCCCACCGAGTAGCATTATCTTCGAATCCAGCTAAAAAATTTGTAAATAAAGTAACTAAATTCTCCTACATTTTTTAGAATCTCCCATTTGTTAACTATCAGTTAACAAGAAATGATAGATTAATTTTAAAACCTAGGATGAAAATGTTTTATGACCGAATCCATTTAAAATCGGGCAGGTTCTACACTTGTCAGAACCTCTCAGAGACGAAATATGTTATTTTTATAAGAAATAAGGCCATACGTACTTTTCCGATTTGCAAACAAAAATTTTGACGTAATTAAGATGTTCAAGATGTCTTTCAGATTCTGTTAGCGTTTACCGTCATCTTTTAAAATGTGCCAGAACATTTAATAAAGGTCCAAAATTAACAAAATGGAGGTGGCTTTTCTGAAAGATTAAAAGTCGTAAGCTAAATAAGTTCTATGGCTAGGAGAATTTTTTTTCATAAAATAGAATTTTCTAATTTTTCTCGCAAACAACCACATATATAAAAAAATGTTACCATAAAAGTTTGCTATGAAAAATACATATTGTGCTATTGCGATATCTTGAATTGTTTACGAAAAAAATTCAAAAATTATGTTTTTCGAAAAAAAAATTCTCCACGCCTCAAAAGTACTTTAGCCCGTATAAAAGTTATAGAATATCTTCCTTATATAAGCAGAGACTGTACAAAAATATAGGGAAAAGTAAAAAGGATGGGGTTTTCCAGAATATATTTTTTTATTTAAATTTTGAGAACAAAAAGAATATTCTGCAAAATGTCACCTTTAAATTCTTTCGAAAACATTTAAGAATTTTTTCTAATAGGAGAAAGGCATCCTATTAGTTTTATACGGCCTCAACCATTTTTGAGGCTGGGAGAATTTTCGTTCCTAAAAATACAATTTTGGAACTTTTTTCGTAAACGTTGCAAGATATCGCAAAAGAGTAAGAGGTATTTTTCATATAAGTTTTTAAAATATATACACACTTTTATGTTAACATGCTTTCGTATGTGTCGTTATTTGCGAAAAAAATCAGAAAATTCTATTCGATGGAAAAATAAAGGTTATTTAGCTCACATGAAACTCACAATGTCTTATTAGGTCAAAATTTACAGAGGTAGGCATAACTTCGTAGAATTTTTTTTCGATATTTGAAAAAATACGTGTTGCCTAATTTCCTCTTCAAAGAAACATATTCCGTCTCCGAGAGATTCTACGACTTCGATTGTAGAACCTTTCTGATTTGAAATGGATTCGGTCTTATCAAAAATGAATCTAATCGCTGAGTAAAAGCTTTAAATTATTTTTTATGTTGTTTACAATCTAAAAAGCATTAATTTGGTACACGAACAACTTAAATTATTATATGTTAAGTATACAACTTCTGACTAGTTAAGAAGTAAACTTTTTGCTACGCGTCTCATTCATGTTTCTTCAGTCATGTTTCTTAGATTTTGAACATAAAATTTAAAGTCAACGAAATGACGTATACAACATAAAAGAAAAAGAATTCTTCCACAAAACACTAGACACAAGAAATACATATTTAAGATTGTGCAATCATTATTCTAAAACTCATACAATATCCTTTTTGGTTTGGAATCATTGAAATTGTAAACTTCAAAAATTATATCATGTTGAGCAATTTTAAGTTAGAAACATCAAAAATTGAAAAGTTACCTTTTTTTAATTGAACACTTTTTAAATTAGAAGTTAAATTACTTTTAATTTTAAGTCGTTACAAATGAATTGTTCAATTGTTATGTATGCACCAAAATTTGTTTTGAAATCTTTTGAAATATTCTGTTACATTTTTTAAATGAAAAATCACTTTAAATTTTCACAGGAATCGTAAGAAAATTTGTTATTTTCATGAAACCTTTCAAAATGTTTGAAAAGCTTCAAAGCTTAATTTCAAAAATGATTTGAATTTTTCCTAAAACTCTTAATAAATTCTGTAAAACAAAACAAATTGCTTTAATATCTTCCAGATTATTCTTATTTACAATTTTGTAAATCTTTATAAATCTTTTTTAATAATCTCTTCAAATTAATTTTTAAAAATAAAAAATCATTTTCATTTTTCCTATATATCTTGATAAATTTGGTTTATTCTTTTGAAACCTTTCAAAATGCTTGAAGAGTTTCTAAATTTTTGTTTCGAAATCTTCAAAAATCTACATTTTGTTTTACACTTTTTGAAACCTTCTCAAGCTTTCAATTAGGTTTGAATCTTTTCAAAACTTCTAAGTATCTCCTGAACTTACTCGATTTTTTTCTGAATGAATAATTGTTTAACTGTTGTTCATACATCAAAATTCAACAATGTCACTTACAAATATAAATGTTGAAAAATAAAATGAATAAAATTAACATTGTAACGTTTAAAGTTGAAGTTTAGCTCTCTGGAATTTTAACGATTTAAGGCTTTCTGTTTCAAAAAATTCAGTTTCAAATTGCTTCGTTTTGAATAATTCATTTTTAATTGCTCATTTAAAATAAACAGCCAATATTGCTGAAATCGAAGCGTTTAATTATAAATCTAATAATAATTTGAAACTGTTTTAAAATTGAACATAGATTATACAGTTTCCATCGGATGTTTACATTTGTTTAGCTACTAAGGCCTTCCAATTGAAACAGTTCAATGTCTAACGTTAAAATCTGTAAATCGTATAATTTTGAGCAACAGATTCAGAATCACTCTGTAAAATCAATGCATTATTGTTCAATTTCGAATACTCGAACCGCTGAATTTTCGACCAAAAAAGATGAATTTCAACAAAATATTTGAATTTTCAACCCAATAGTAAATTTTTAACTGAAAGAGATGAATTCTGAAACAAAAATATAATAGTGGACATTTCAAATAAAAAGAATTAATTTTCACGAAAAAGGTGAATTTTCAACCAAAAGATGACTTTGTGAAAAATAGGTGAATTTTCAACAAAATGACAAAATTTTCAGCCAAATAGTAGAATTTTTAACTGAAAGAGATGAAGTATGAACCAAAAATATAATAGTGGACTTTTCAAATAAAAAGAATGAACTTTCAACCAAAAAAGATAAATTTTCAACCAAAGAGATGACTTTTCAAAAAAATAATTGAATTTTCAACAAAATAAATACATTTTTAACGAAATAGTAGAATTTTTAACTAAAAGAGATGAATTCTGAACCAAAAATATAATACTAGACTTTTCAAAGAAAAAATTAACTTTCATTAAAAAAATACGACTTTTCTACCAAATTCAATTTCAAATTCAATCCAAAAGGACCAATTTTTTTTTACCAAAAATTAATTCTGAACCAAAACATAATTTTAGACTTTTAAATTGAAAATATTTGATTCGCAAACAAAAATAGTTGGATTTTCTTATCGGGTTCTATTCATTCGTTCTCACTCAGGCGAGAAAGCGAGAAAAAGTGGGAAAAGGGGAATTTTCTTGAAAACCGGGAAAAAGGAGAAATTCTTCAAAAAAGGGGAAAAAGAATCTAGAGTTCTAACTTTTTCCCTAAATCTAGGATCCCAACCCTTGACTTTTCTATCTTGAGTTCCAGTTAAAAGTAGATGATGAACGAGATTAATTACGCATTTATTAATTGAAGAAGCCTCCGAGATATAAGGTTTCAAAAATTCTCCTCTGTCGAGATTTAATCGGTAGATCTCGTTACTATCAAAATAATAATTGTTTTATTTGTTAGTTATACGAAAGAAATTGATATCCAATCAAACTAATTCTGAATAAAGTACCTCGCTCCTACTACGAATAAATCACAGGTATTCCTCCTTGGCCGTGGAATTCAATGTTTCGGTTACTTTGTAGGGAAACGAGTTTAAAAGGAATAGTCAATTAATGATACAGTCAACTTGATTGTATAAATTATAGAAATTCAAATTTTGCAATTAAAGGGTGGCCGCTGAACCGGGAAAACTGGGAGATGATCGGAAATTTCTTGAGACCGAGAAAAAAAGGGAAATGACAGATAATTCATTTTTTTACCGGAAATTTCACAAATTTTTAGAAGAAAAATCTATCCAATCACTTGAAATATCAAAAATTTTATATCGCATGATGAAATGCAATTTAAAATAAGTTCTTTTTCAACTTTTTTAAAATGTTAGATTCAATTTTCAACCTTTTCAATTCTAAAATTATTCAGTTTGCAATGCGTGTTTGAAATTCGAACTTAAAAGTTGATCCGACAGTGGAACTAGACGGGTAGGGTGAGAAACAATGCTACGTTTTCTTTTTAAGTAATGTTTATTGTACTCATTTTCAACGTAAAAATGGATACCTCAAAATTAGTATGGTATAATCAGTAGCACAGGTCACACAGTTAGTATTGTTACTGATTAATTAGAAGGAACACATTTAGTAACGAAACTACAGGGAAGGGTTACGTTCGTACATAGCAGTGACTCGGACTGTACATTGAGCAGTACTAACTGTTCGCCCACCCCTCCAGGTACTCGGTCCCCAAAAAGAAGAGAGTGTACAGAAACACCAGGGCCGTACGCAATCCGAGATCACGCGCGAGCACGACAGAAAATATAGAATAAGAACTATGTGAACAAAAATATCTCCAACATTTCCGCCCACCTTCGTGATGTGTTCACGAATCATCTAAAAAAAAGAATTGTGTATCTTGGACCTGGAACGATACTCCCAACCCGGAGATGGGTTTGGAGATGCGCCCACCCTGCTAAGGCTGCAATGGCGCAGCATTGGTAGAATCTGAAACAGAAACTGGTAGGAAACAATTTTCACAACTGGCCTTTGCAGAGGCTCCAGAACGTGGGATTTTTCGGCCCCCACCACGTTCCCAT
>CAKNYM010043015.1:10328-22631 GCA_932195095.1 Andricus curvator | reverse complement strand
CAAGGATGGACTAACCCTTTCCCTAGCTGCTCGTGGGAACAACAATGAAACCAACAAAACACCAAAATGTTGTAGATGCGGTTCAAGACAATGGAACGCGCAGAGCACCCGACAATGAGTCGGCAAACAATGCCGATCAGCCTAGAGTTCGGGGTGCTGAAAATAATTTAGATGGAAACACGACGACGAACCGGCGAAACGCCCACATTCAGTGGACGGATCAACTCAAGGATGACTTGTTAGACTGCTACGATGCCAGCATTATCCCTGTTCACCGAGGCTTTATGGCGCGTATGCACACTCTGTGGTGCCAGAAACACCCAGAGCTTCAGCACGTTTCGCATCAGTCTTTGCGAAATCAAGCCGAAAACCTCCGGACAATGGATATGTACGGGGAGTGCTTCCCCAACCGCTGCTTTATGAAGCTGCAGACGAAGATGAGGAAGCGACATTGAGACCAACCGCAGAAAGCAGGCACCTTCTGAGAGATGATCGCAATTTCATTACAAGAAGGAACATTAACATGCAAGTTCCTCCTAAGCCCCAAGATCTGGCTGAAATGGATGCCATCCTTCGTGGAGATATCTCGCAAGAGTCCGACCTCTGGACCATCAATTACTCAGTTTATGGTGCTACGAGAGCTTTGGCTGATTCAAATCGAAGGCTGAACCCGACGATGGATCAAAAGACCAAAAGACGCTTGCATCAACTGAACAAGAAGATTGGATGGGCAAGACAGAATGCGTCCCGTGTTCAATGTGTGATTGACTACATAACATCTGGTAGACCGTTTACGGAAAGGGTTCGAAAGTTCGCCCAAGAACTAAGAATCTTGAATCACACACTAAACAAGTCGAAGCTGCTGACAATCAAGCAGCATATTGTTGGCAAAATACGGCTGTTATCTAACGCAAGGAGGAGAATACAGAAGAGAGAGAGATGGCTCAGGGTGAATCAACAGTTTCTCGCTGACCCATCGCGCCTCTTCAGCCATCTACCTGTTTCTGTAAAAAATCCACCCAAGCCCAAGGAGGTAGAGACTTTCTGGAGAGAGGTGTACAAGATCCCGAAAACACTAAAGTTGAAAGAAGATACTGACAATATCATTCGCTTCAAGGAGTTTTGCGACAACCTCATAAAATCTGAGGAGGAATGTCCATCAATCACTGCTGAAGAGGTGAAAAAAGCACTTAGAGGCACGAAGAACTTTTCCGCTACTGGACCAGATTGTATCAAGAACTTTTGGTGGAAGAAGTTTACTTTTACACACCAACATTTGGCCCGCATATTCACCTCATATTTAAAGTCGGAGATGCCCATTGCGCAGTGGCTGGTGTTAGGGCCCACTATACTCCTGCCAAAAAAAGGCAGCTTGTCCAACCCAGAGAATTACAGGCCAATAACTTGTTTGAACACGCTGTATAAGATCTTTACAGCTGTCCTCACAACAGGATTGTTCGACGAATTGAGCCTGTATGGCGAGAGATGTACGAACAACGTGGCTCGAAAAAAGGTGTAGCAGGCTGTCGAGAGAATCTGCTAAGTGACAGGTGTGTCTGTAAAGACACTGCAGCCCATCAGCGCATCCTGTCAATGGCCTGGATTGACTACCGGAAAGCTTTCGATTCAACCTCTCATAGACTTATCATCTGTCTGTTGGAAAGCTTGAAGGTACATCCACACATAGTGAGATGCATAGAGAGATTGATGCCTCTTTGGAAAACTAGATTTACTATCTCATCCAGAAATTATCCTGTGACAACGAACAACGTCACCTTCCAGAGGGGCGTCTTTCAAGGTGATACCATGAGCCCTTTGCTTTTTTGCATCACACTTCTGCCTCTATCTCTCGCACTACGAAATTCGCCTGGTTACCTCTGTGGCGACACTAATCAGCGCGAGCATAAGGTCACTCATGTATTTTATATGGATGACCTGAAGATCTATGCCTCTGGTAAAAGCAAACTTCAAACTGCTATAAATATTGTCAAGAACTACACAGGAGAGATTGGGATGGACTTTGGCTTGGACAAGTGTGCGAAAATTCATCTGAAGAAAGGAAAGATTACTGGCGTTCCCAAAGACCCTGAGCTTGTGGATATAAGTATTATCAGACATCTTAATACTGAAGAGACCTATACATACCTGGTCGTGCCTCAAAACCGCATTCAGGGCGTAACATCAGTGAAGGAATCTCTCCGAAGCAGATACAAGCATCTTCTTCGACAGATTTGGTCTTCCAATCTGTCGGCGTTGAACAAGGTATCTGCGACTAACATGCTTGCCGTCCCGGTTCTACTCTACTCGTTTGGGGTAGTTCAATGGACGAAGAACGAGTTTAAGGCCCTTGATGTCATTACACGTAAGATCATGCATATGCATAAAAGCTTGCATATCAATTCATCAGTTCCGCGATTATATATTTCACGCCGTCAAGGCGGACGCGGACTTCTGAATCTCCAGTGTCTTCATAACCGGATTGTTCTAAGTACAGCTTACATCGTTGCGCATGGCAGAGATCCTCTCCTAAAGATGGTTAGGAACCATGAGATGATTGGCGAAGGAGCGTTCCTTTACAAAGCCGCGGAGCAAGCGGCCGAGACCCTTGGCCTGAATTTTAACATCAGAAGTGAGGAGAGTGCATTACTTCATCTAGATGCTTCACTTCTAAAAACCAAAGTGAAGCTACTCGACAAGAAAATGCACGGTAACTTTCACAGAAATGTAGAAAAACAGTCCTTGTCGAAGGAGCAAACTTTTGCTTTCCTCAAATCATCAGGGCTTAATTCAGGTACAGAGGGTTTCATTTTCGCATGCCAGGACGGTGTCATTTCCACCTTAGCATACCGTGAGCGCATTTTATGTCAAGAAGTTCCCAGTGATAGGTGCAGAGCGTGTCATGCACACTCTGAGTACCTAGAACACATACTATCAGGGTGTCCGACCCACGCGGGAACGACGTATATCTATAGACATAATGCGGCCCTAAGAGTGCTTTATTACCATCTTTGTCGCTCTTACGGTGCTGGCCGCGACCCTGTCCTGCCGAACGCCGAACGCTCGAGGCCTGACATTGTTCTCCAAGACTTCGAGAAACGAACTATATTCGTGATAGAATTCTCGGCTCCTTCCGAATACAACATCACTGCATAGGAGAAAGAAAAAGGGGAGAGGTATCAAGACCTTAAAAGAGAGCTACAACGACTGTACGCAAAATATTCGGTACAAGTAATTGTCCTTGTGATAGGTGCTCTCGGAGGTGCGAAACTATCACTGGTTCGTAACCTTAAAGCCATACGCGCGTGCCGAAAATATGCCAAGGCACGTGCGAGATGGATGCAGAAAGCTGTCATCCTTGGGTCGCTTCGTGTCCTCAAGACACACGAGGGTTTCGGCGGCCTGTCGTAGTGATTTCGTCGTTGCCTATGACCACCCATCTCACGGTTGTGAGACGTGGCCGTGGGTGTGATTTACCGCGGTGCTACTGGGGGCTATTGACATTTTTTGGATGGCAATTGCTCTTAGTGGGACCCTGCTGTAGTTGTTTTACTTTTATATATATATATATATATATATATATATATATATTAGAAAAAGTTAGAAAAAGTATTTGGAAATTTTTCACATTTTGTTCCATGAAAAGGCGGACTCATAATTTTTATTATTTTCTTCATATGATACAATTTGTAATATTCCAATTTTAATCAATAAAAAATATCTAGGATCTAATTAGATCATTGTTATGGAATTATTTATTATCAACAGGATGAACGCACGCATGCGTCGCAGATAGGCTGTCATAGGCAGTCATACGTGAAGTACGTCGTGATGACGATATGAGACGCATTACGCACGCACTCTACCTACCCATCACAGTATTGCGACAGGTGATGGTGGCATGCGTGCGTTATGACTCGCACAGCGTGCCTCGTGCGCATGCGAGTACTGTGCTTCGCACGATTGTTATCTGGGTATAGAGAATTAAATTGTGTCCAATATTCGAGTTTGCCTCACGGTGCTAACAGTATTAAGTTGACTTCAATTTTAATCGTCCAAATCATAATTGAAATGTATACAATTTTTCGCTGAAATTTTGATCACATTAAATAGAATCGAAATGGTACACAATGTTTTTGCGATAAAAGGCATTGAAACGCATATGTTAGAAATGCGATTGATTACGCATTAAAAACTGTGAAAATATGTTGATTAACCTCTTTAAAAAAAATCAAAAATTAAGTTTTCTCACAAAAAGTTAAAATATCAGTTAAATTTTGACCCACTTCTCAATCGAAACAGGCCATAATCTTCCACAGAGGCATGAGTTAGGTCAAAAAAGTTAAATTATGCCAATAAAACGCATTTTCAAAATTAAGCACTTACGCCATTATGCCCCAGGACCCTTCAAATGTCAGGAACGTCTGGAGATTTTAAGACGTTACTTTTATTATAAAGTAGTATGCCTCGAAGTTTCGTCTATTGTATATTAAAATAGATGTTCACGCAAATTTATTTTTAAGAATTTTCGCTTTCTCCGATGCTTTAGTTAATGCTGGTTCATTTTATCATTTTTTAGTCATTTAAATGTACACGCTTTTCCATGAAACTTCCAACATAAAATTCAGTTCCCATATTTCGACTCATTGTGTAATTATTTCTAATTTTCCGAAGTGTCCATTATCGAGTCTACCTTCATAAGTGATCCGACAATTTTTTATTACTTATTATTAAATTATTAATAATGACGTGATTACTAGTTTAGTCGCTCAAGTTTGCCTTCGATTTGACAATCACTCATGGATATATTTTTTACTCTACCGTTGTGTACCTTTATAGGGACTAAAAAGAAAACCTTTTCAAAAATATCACATTATACCTTTAAAATACTTCTCCGTTTGTGAAAATTTGTCGGGTAAGGCGTCATTTACCGATGGAGAACCATTTTTCATAGTTGATTTGTTTTTGTCTATGTATGTAAAACATTAATGTGTTATTTTTTAGTAGAAGTCATAAAATAAAACTTAATTAGGCTTCTTAATCGTAAATTTTAAGTAATCCTGCCATAATACTGAAAATAGAAAGATTTTTATCATAGACCTTCACAAGAGGTACATCCTCGACAATCGGTTCCTTATTTACACAATATAATCCTGCAAACTAATATCCTCGTCGATTTCCTTAACACGAATATAGAAAACTGACATGTTTTGAATATTGTGAGTAGTAAGGCTAATATTCTAGTTGTATGGGCCGACTACACCCACCCAACCCTACATCCCATTATCAGCGCTAGACCGCATTTATATCGGTGAGATTATTCCCCGCTTATCTCTACTAAACCAGATATAGCTCAAGAGTGAAACTCGAAACTGATTTTTATCAGGTTAGTGTGTACTTTGTTATACTTTTCAAAATATTTTTAAAAAAATTATTGTATTTTTTAATTTATTATCTGAATAATATTTATATTTTCCATAAGTTTCACTTATATTCTAACGCTGGAAAAGGTATTTGAATGAAAACACTCATTATACATTTTAAACTTGGTTACATTTATTGATTACTATCGTCGTCAAGGTACATATATATTTACATCAAGAAAAGCGTAGCTAATTCCGATGTTGCTGTTTGCGTGCATGGTTCAAGAGAGATATTATTTTTACGATATTTTCCACCATGTAAGCGTCTTTTATACATTAACGAAGGTCTTCCCTTAAGCTTATATTTCTTTAACAATTTTTCGTAAAATGTACGAGCTACACTATCATTTTTTTCTAAATCATCCGTAAACAAATCAGTAAACCCAGACAAAGAATAATTATGACACATGTAATAAAGAAACATAATACAGTATTGGCCACACGCATCCGAATCTTTTTGTATTCCACCTGTGGAAGGAACAATTTGCCCGTCGACAAAGAATATGCTCAGGTACAAGATGCGATAACCCGTAACTGTCCAAATAGTCAGCCTCTCCGCTCCTTCCGACATAGATGGCGAACCAATGGGTACCAGGCTGTTCGCGTCCATCTGTATTAGCAACAATCGCAGCTGGTTTTGTCCAATACCTCGGAATCTGATCGGCTGGGAATACGCCTATTGTTCTTGCTTGTGTGAGACGAAGTACTTGCAGTATTTGAAGACTGTTCATACTTTTTTTGGAGAGCGCCAGCTTTTATTATTCGGACAAGCATGAAAGGTTACGTCCGTTGCCTGTAGTCGATATAGTTGAACATGTACTGTAGGTTGAGGTTTTATTGTATTAGGTTGAGAGTACTCCGTCCACTCGCTCCTTCTCTATCCACTTTTTTATTCTGAGTGCATTATTATTAAGAGAACAGATAAATTGTGTGATAAATTGTGTGATAAGTTTATGATGCGTCCACACGTAATCTTTTCCAGTAAAACAGCCTTCTCATGTCCTCGAGTGTATATCAGTCTAGCAGACCGGGCCACGTCACGAAGATTTGCGTGAAAGAAATTCATTGAAACATCTCCTTCAAACCATTCGATACCATGATTTTTACAACTGAGCCTGTTATTTTGTTGCTGAGATGGACTGGTGAGATCGGTGAATGCATAAGATGGATAAATAATTCAATGAGCTATACAGTAGCGATATAGAGTAACGTAATCCACCATGATTTTATTATTTCTGAGACTCCCATGTTTTACAAGATTCAAGTGAGAATAAAAATGAGCAGAGAGGTCCGGTGTAAGATCAAAGACAAATAAACAATTTCCGATTGGATATTGCTCCCGATCAATATTATTTCCCTCATTTAGAAAATGAATACCACTTCCAGTAAACAATGTGTTATACGCCTCAACATACAAGTTTTTAGTGTTGAAGGATGGTTGTAGAGGTTTCGAGGGTATTTGAGTACCATCAACATAAAGTGATAGATGATTGATTTTATAATTTTGAAAATTGACAGGGTTTTTGTTTCCACTGCCATTATATGCAGTATTGTCCACAAATCCGATTATTATTCTTTTTGGTAATTGAGCAAGGATAACGTTGTCAAGAGTTTCAGCGTGAACGCCAGAGTGTATCGTCATAGCTTTCACTTCGACACCTGTAATAGGGTATTTTTCAGTGTCTTGAGATAGGACATTCGCATGTGCAAGAAGAATTCCGGGATTTATTTTTGCTCTGCGAACAAGTAGTGAAGCCTCCTCAATATGTGCATGACAGTTACTTGTACTGTTCATAAGGCAGAAACCATCTTTTGAACAAACGAGTCGAGCCCGTAACTCTACACCATTGATGAGAAATTTGTCTTGATTGAAAACATCACAGTGTAGATGACCAATAAGATCAATAGACTTATCAGCACTAAAATATTTCTGTCGAGTTTTTAAACCCTTATCAGCTTCGAAATCATGCATCTTTCCAGCAGTATCATTATACCACAGAGAGGATGTAAGATGGCTGTTTATGGCAACTGGGCCATAGTTGAGTAAACCCAGTAAGAAGGCTTGAATAGAATAGGATTGAAAAATGCAATTCCTGTGAATACCTGATTTTCCCTTCGTTCTCTTATATCCGAAATATTATTAAAAAGAAGCAACTGCTATTCCTGTCAGTACACTTTGAAAAATAGAATTTTCTGGCTATCTTTAATACTGACTTGAATCAATAGAATTTACATACAAACTATTCACAATTAGTAAATTATTTACTATTACTATGCATGTACAATTATTAAAGTCATATTAAAATCTATTTCATCTACATTGAATTCAAATTTTCAATTTATTTAAGATAACTAATTTTTTTAAACACATAAATTATATTTGGAATTTAGGTATCACAAAATGTGTTGTATTCAATTCAGTTCATTATATTGAAATTGAGGATAATACATTGCATATAAATCCAATGTAAATTTCTTCAATTCAAATCACTTGATCTCTCCGAAGTGCAAACTTGTATTCATTTAAATAGACCCTTCCTAACTTATATTCCAAAATGGATAATTCAAACAATTTTATGCACAAATTTCTTGAAGAAATGAGATTGAATTAAATACACTTCAAATCTATCCTGCTTTACGGAATACGAGAGAGATGTCATCAACGCTATATGGATAGCCGGAAATTACATTTTTGAGATAACCTATTCTATTTTTGTACATTGGAGCCCAACGGGAAAATCAGGTATTAAAAATAATAGAATTATCTCTGCTTTTACGTTAGAATCAGAAATTTTTAATTTCATTATATTCAAGCCTTCTTAACGGCAAGTCTCAATGTATATGAACCCATTGAGAACTCTCTACGGATGTTTGCGCTGGAGGTAATGAAAAGAGATCTAACTCTGATTTTAATCACTCACAGGAATGAGAGTGTAAAAACGACATTTTTTCACTTAGTTATTTATAGATGTTATACTTTGTTGTTTTTCTTTTATCTTTTGTAGACTTTCTCCTTTTCACCGGAGCTCGTTTTTTACTTGAATTTTTTGTTTTAAATTTTTCAACGTAATTCGACCGACGACGTAAAGCGTAGCACGATTAGAAATGGACTGAACCATTTATTTTTCCCTACTATGCTTATAGCCCGAGCCATTCATGATATTCTGCATTTTATCCATAGGACATTTCAAATTGAGGCCTGATTCTTGAAAACGATTCTTGACAGAATTTTCAAGAGGTATCTTATTATTCAAATTATTTATAACATGCATTCCGGCTCTATGAGCTTCTTTTCCTATTACGCGGGCCCCACTATCCAAGAAAGGAAGCACACGACGAAATAAACCCCCGAGAAAGCTACCAATACCATGCCCCTTCTGATAAGGAGCTCCAACGTATATTTGTGGGATTCCCCTTGCGCCTACTTGTGAGGAATAATAATCTACGTAATGACGCATTGCTTTTCTGATATCTAGTCAATACGCTTAAAGTGAAGTGTAGCCGTCAGCGTACCAAACTTAAATGGTATTGGGAAATCAAGGTGGTCTCTTATATCAATTTCAATTGTAGGAAATCCCGTGTTAAAAACTGGTATGTAGTTGGGTGATGAAAAATGGCTGACTTGTGTTGTGCCAAAACTATTCTCCCTTGCCTCTATGGAAACTGTACGTAAAAGTGATGCTTTCACATCGCCTATAACGCGCGTTTCACCAATATTACAGTAAACAAATAATTTATCCAGAAGAGCACATGCTAGACTAGGCGGATGTCTAGCCGTATACTCATTATTTTAAATTGGAAGTAAATTATCTGGTGAAAAACCAATAATACGTGATAATTTATCACTATGTACCAAAAAATGTAGATCAGACGTCAAACATAATTTTTCACACTGTTTTTGTATGCGTTCGCGGCTGCTTTTGAATTTGTCATATTTAAATTTAATGTGTTGGCCTAATTCTATACCTTTCTCAATAGATTTTCTATTGTTACGATCACCATCATATATTGGGTATTCAAGACCTACAGTTCTAGCGTGCTTTAGGATGATACGATTTTCAAATGAATCATTGTGTCTCACATAAAGAAAAGTACGAGGAAATTGTATTTCTGTGAGTGCTACTACCCACTGTCCTTGTAAGCGTATTTCATTTGGCAGTTGCGTTATAAAATTAGAAGTGTTATTCTTTGGAAAATATTTCATACTAATATTGCTGAGTAAAATAAGGTAAAATTGATCGACATTCATTTTTACAAGCTTGTTGAATTTGAGGCTGGAATCCCTGAATTAAATTTGGCACTTCACAAGAAATTGTTTTTTGTTTCCCTTGCCTTTAGTCTGTAATATTTTTTTAATTTGAAATTCTTCCTGCACAATATTTTTATTTTTTACACCAGTCAATTCTTGTTCATAAAAAATACCTTCTATTTCTTTCCCAGCGAAATCTTTCTACTCATACATGCAGGCTGCTTGATTTTTTCTTGTGATAGTTCGTCTTATAATAAATAATTCCTTATTCCAGCCAGACTCATAACCTTTCTCAAATACACCTTTCTCACGACTGATTCTGACGAGGTCATCAACACTGTATTTAGGCTTTCTTTTGGCTCTTTTTTTTCAGAAGCGACTTTGAATATTTGCTCGAGCACCTTCTGCATTTTCCCCGCAAATGTCTCAGCATTTTGTTGACACACAGGGATGCTTTTCAGGCTATTAACCAGTGCAACCTTGGCACCTCCAAGAGCACCGATGATTAAAACGATTAGCTTAACAGAATATTCCGGGTATAACCGGTGCAAAACCCTTATATGCTCTTTATACCTCTCTTTCTTCCCTCACTCCTTGGCTGTGATGTTTTTGTCAGCTGGTGCAGAAAATTCGATAACGAAAATGGTTCGTTTCTCGAAGTCAAGGAGAACTATGTCAAGCCTCGAGTGCGCAACAGAAACAATTGTCGAAAATGTGAAGTTCGAGTATATGCGGCACTTCGCATTTTCGACAATTGACTCTATTTCCCTAGGAGCGTTTAGCGGAGCGGTTTTTGGGCTAATGCCGTAAGAGTGACCGAGATGGTAATAACGCACTGTTAGTGCCGCATTGTGCCTTTGGATGTAGGTCATTCCCGCATGAGTTGGACAACTAGATAGTATGTGTCCAAGATGCTCAGGGTGTGCATGACACGCTCTGCAGCTATCATTGGGAATGTCTTGGCTCAAAATGTGCCGACAGTATGTAGAGTGGAAATGACACCGTCTTGACATGCCAAAATGAAACCCTCCGTGCCCGACTCCTATCCGGGTGATTTAAGGAAAGCAAACGTTAGCTCATACGACATTGACTGATCTTCCATATTTCTGTGGAAGATGCCGTGCATCCTCTTGTCGAGGAGCTGTTCGCGAAAGTTTTTCTCCTGTGCTTTTTTAATCCGGGCCTTCAGGAGTGAGTACTCTAGATGGATAAGATTTGATGCATTTTGCTCCCCCCGGATATTGAAGTTAAGGCCGAGTGTTTCAGCAGCCTCCCCCGCTGCTTTGTACAGAAACGCCCCTTTGACCACTTCTTCGTGTTTCCTGCTCATTTTAAAAAGAGGGTCTTATCCATTTGCGACTATATGTGCTGTACCCAGAATAATCCTGTTGTGAAGACATTCAAGATTCTGTATGCCGCGACCACCTTGACGGCGTGAGATGTAAAGTCGCGGAACAGAAGACTTGAGGTGCATGCTTTTGTTCATGTGCATAACCTTTCGGGACCTGATATCGAGGGATCTGAGCTCATCCTGCGTCCATGGAACTACTCCAAATGAATAGAGTACTACTGGGACGGCAAGCAAGTTCGTCGCAGATACTTTGTTCCTCGCCGACAGTTCGGAAGACCATAGCCGTCGGATGAGACGTTTGTATCTGCATCGGAGAGTATGCTTTATAGATATCACGCCCTGAATGCGGCTCTGTGGCACGCCCAGGTATCTATAGGTCTCTCCAGCGTCAAGGTGTCATATAGCGCTTCTATCGACGAGCTCAGGATCTTCGGGGATGCCATTAAGTTTTCCATTCTTCAAATAAACCTTGGCGCATTTCTCTACCCCGAGCTCCATTCCAATCTCTTGAATGTACGTTTTGACAATGTCTAGAGCTAGATGTAGTTTCTCTTTATTTTTAGCATACATCTTGAGATCATCCATGTAAAATACATGAGTGACCTTATGCTTTCGATTTCCAGGTTTGCCGCAGAGGTACCCTTCGGAATGGCGAAGTGCGAAAGATAGTGGCAATAATGTGTGGCAAAAGAGGAGAGGACTCGTGGTGTCACCCTGAAACACATCTCTCTGAAAGGTGACACTGTTAGTGATCACACGATGTTTTCCAGATGAGATAGTAAATCTGGTTTTCCAAAGCAGCATTAATCTCTCTATGCACCTCGCGATGTGTCGATGAACCTTTAAGCTTTTCAACAGACAGATGATAAGTCTATGGGAGGTTGAATCGTAAACTTTCCGGTAATCAATCCAGGCCATCGATAGGAATCGCTGATAGGATGCTGCGTCTTTACAAACACATCTATCGATGAGCAAGTTCTCCCGACATCCTGCTACGCCTTTCTTTGAGCCGTGTTGATCATACATCTCTCGCCACATAGGTCCAATTGTCCGAACAATGCTATCATTTAGGATAGCTGTGAAGATCTTATACAGTGTGTTCAGACAAGTTATTGGCCTGTAATACTTAGGGTCAGCTAAGCTGCTCGTCTTCGACAGGAGTACTTTGCGCCCTTCTACCAACCACTCCGGAATAGGCTCTTCTGACTTTAGATATTAGGTGAAAATTCGGGCCAGATGCTGGTGGGTTGAAGGAAACTTCTTCCACCAGAAGGTCTTGATTG
>CAKNYM010043012.1:75056-85285 GCA_932195095.1 Andricus curvator | reverse complement strand
GATAGGATAGGATAGGATAGGATAGGATAGGATAGGATAGGATAGGATAGGATAGGATAGGATAGGATAGGATAGGATAGGATAGGATAGGATAGGATAGGATAGGATAGGATAGGATAGGATAGGATAGGATAGGATAGGATAGGATAGGATAGGATAGGATAGGATAGGATAGGATAGGATAGGATAGGATAGGATAGGATAGGATAGGATAGGATAGGATAGGATAGGATAGGATAGGATAGGATAGGATAGGATAGGATAGGATAGGATAGGATAGGATAGGAGAAAAGAGTGGGTTTAATGAAAGGGAGAGGGGGGAAATTTGAACGACTTAATTAAAGACTCAATAGGCTACAAAATCCTTTTTTGTAGGCTTATGTCGCCTACTTTGACTAATTTTGAATAGAAGATTTGAGTGATTTTTCCCAGTATTAGTTTATTTTCCTGGATTGGAAAAGCTCTCTTTCGCTTTTGTTGGAAATATGTTCCCTGGTGGTAGATTCGATGGCACAATGGCACATTCGTTCCGTAAAGTCGGAGGCCTGGAAGGAAGATCTCTTGAAATATTCAGGAGATGGCTGGGCTAACTGCCAGCACGGCGTCCGAGATTTCAGGAAGATTGCGGACCGCTCGAAACACCGTCGAATTTACCACCGCCATTATACTTTTCTGTCTCCCGATTGAAACCCACCAACGTGGTTGGATTAATTTTAACCATTTTCACCCTCTAAAATGCCCATCGCCCGTTAAACTTTCTGTGCTTTATCAAAACTCTCTGCTTTTATTAACTTATGAACTTGAACTCATATTTTACTATCAGATCGTAAAATAAAATGATGCTCTTTTAGCAGGTTCTAGGATTTAGAGTCATTGCAGGGAGTCATTTACGTTGTGTGTTCCCCTCCGGAATATTCTGTCGGATTTTTATTTTCTCTTCTGGCATATTTTTCTCTTCCGGCATACTTTTCTCTTCTGGCATACTTTTCTCTTCCGGCATATTTTTCTCTTCTAGAGAGAGGAATAACTAACCTTATTTCGTCAAGAAGAATCGCAGGATTATATACAGGAGGGCAAAAATGGATTGTCACATTCCTCCCAGGGTAAAATCCCAAACACTTTTCAGAGCGTCCACATATTACGTAACAACCAAATAGTTGAATTTTTAGGCCGAAGGGACAAATTTTTGAAAGACAGTTAATTTTCAACCCAAAAAGTTCAATTTTTGAAAAAAGTTGAATTTCAGCCAAGAGATGAATTTTCAATCCAAAGGACGAACTTTCCACAGAACAGTGGAATTTTCAACCAAAAAAGATGACTAACAAGATAGTTGAATTTGTTAACAAATAGCTGGATGTTCTACCAGGAAGATTAATTTTCTGCCAAAAGACGATTTTTTAACAAAATACATGCATTTTCAAGCAAATAGTGGAATTTTTAATAAAAAGGATAAGTTTTCAACCAAAAAAGGAATAGTTAAATTTTAAACAATAGAATTATGAACTAGTTGAATTTAATGAAAAAGACGAAATTTTAACAAAATAGTTGAATCTTCAACTAAATAGATGGATTTTTAAGTAGACCAATTTTCAAGAAAATGTTAGTCAATTCAAGCTAAAAATTCGCATGTTTTAGACAATGTTTTAGAAAAAAGTTGACTTTTAAACCAGAAAATAAGAATTTTCAACAAGAAACTTGATTTGAAATAAAGGAAGATCAATTTGCAACCAAATATTTCAATTTTCAACTAAAAAAGATCAATTTTCAACCAAAAATCGAATCGCTAAATTTTCAGTTCAGAAATGTAATTTTCAAAAACAATAAATAATGAATTTAAACTAGTTAAATTCAGCTAAAAAAGAAGAATTTTCAACCAAATAGTTGAATCCTCAACCAAAAACGAAATAATATAATTTTCAGATGAAAGATTTTTTTCTAGGCAGAAAAAAAAAGTTCGAGCAAAATGGTTAAATTTTTCACCAAAATAGTTGAATTTTCAACAATAAATATTACCTTTAAACAAACAAATTTCTTTTCGAACCAAATAATTTAATTTTCTACCAAATTATTGGATTTGCAAGTCAAAAAACCAAAGCCAAACAAGATTTTGATTTGAAAAAAGACGATTTTTTTAAAAAAAAAAGATCAATTTTCAATTTAAAATATCTATTTTAAAAAAATGGAATAGTTACTTCTCAACCGAAAAAAAAACGAATTTCTAAAAAAATAGTTAAATTTTCAACTAAAGAGATGAATGCTCATCTAAAATGATAAATCTGCAACCAAAAAAATATATTTTTAAGAAAATGGTTCAACATTCAAGCAAATAGTTCAATTTTTAACTAAAAAGTTTTTTTTTTACCAAGTAGATTAATTTTTTACTACAAAAAGATGAGTTATAAACAGAATACATGAATTTTCAAACAAATAGTTGAATTTTAAACTTAAGAAGATAATTTTACAACCAAAAATGGAATTGTTAAATTTTCAGTTAAAACAATTAATTTTCAATCAAAGATATGAATCTTTAACAAACAAAAAAAAGAATTACTAACAAAGTAGTTCAACTTTCAACCAAGTACATGAATTTTTGACAACAAAAGAAATAAATTGTTAACAACATAGTAACATTTTTAACTAAACGAGATTAATTCTGAACTAAAAATATAATAGTCGACTTCTCAACAACAAAATAATAATATATAATAATAATTCTTGAAAAAAGGAGAAGATAGATAATAAATAATATTATAAATGATAAATAAATAAATAAGGCTCTTTCCCAAAATTCGCAAACTTTTTAAAAATTGATCATCATCATTTTATGAATATATTTTTTATTTTATCGGTTATATTATAAACTGTCGAAAATTTTATAATTTCTTGAATTTTCTATTCCGATTTTTTTTCGAGAATTCTCCAGTCTCTGGAATTTGATTATACCTCAAAAAAGGTAAATTTATACACGATAAAATATTTCAAATCATGTTCAAAATGTTTCAAATTGCTTAAAATTTGACCTTTTCTCTTAATTTTAAGAACGATATTTAAAGCAAAAAATTGAAAGCATTGATTACAAATTGTTAATAAAAAATCAAAGTATTGTTATATTTCGTCTTTTGAGCATTTAAACTGTAGGATCAGTCAAGAATTTTTAACAATAACATTCCAACAACGTTGAAAGGTGAAAATTAATTTTCTTCGAACTAAAATAGAAAAGTAGAATCACTTCTACCACGCCTGACCAAAACTCTCTATATCCACTGAAAAATAAAGCTAATTTCACTTTCGTGTGACATTTTTTATTAATAAATAATTTTCCATGATTTTTTCTTATTTATTTATTTTTAATTCATAGACTCTTAAAAATCAACACTAATTGTTTAATAATTTTATCAAGAAAAATAATATTCTAATAATAATCTAAAACGCTTAGACTTTTAAAACATGCTATGTATTCAATTCAAAGTTTATAATTAGGTACTTAATTTTAAACTATTTTCAAAGTGTAACATTTGCGGGGGTGCAATTTTAAGCATCTGAATATGTAATTTTTTGTTTTGCTCAATATTCTAATGGGACAACTGAAAAATCCCGCAAAATAAAATTCTTAACTCTGTTAAATTCCCGAAAAACAAAATATTCAAAATAGAAAATTCCCGAAATTATAAAACTGCCGACGATTTATAATTCCTGATAGTTTATTATATTGCAAATTTTGTAAATTTTCGATAATATATAATTTGAAAATAAAATTGCCAAAATTCTAAAATATCCGAAACTATCAAATTTCCGTAACAGGAAAATTTCCAATTCATGAAATTCCAGAATCTAAACAATTGAAAAATTGTTTTAATAAAAAAACAATGAATAATTAATCAAATAAAATAATTTTGAATTAATGAACACATATTTTATTCTTTATTTCATACTAAGTCAGTTTTGTAGTTGTTAAGATTCAGGAATTTTATCATTCGGAAATTTTACTGTGTCGACAATTTTCTACTTCAAGTTTTTTTTTCTGGAATTTTAGCATTGAGAATTTTATTTATTGGCATTTTTCAGTCGCTCCATTCTAATTTAAAGTATTCTATTTTAAAGGACTCAGCGTGATTTTAATAATAAAAATAAAAATAATAAACATTAATCTAATATTTTTTTAATATCATCAATTATTTAACTTGAAGAAAAAATTCGGCTTATCGAATTTCACTGACTTCTCTAATTTTTATAAAATTCCTATATAATTCTAATTACATTATGGACTGATATTTTCTATCTTCCCTCAAACTATTATGACAGGGGTGCCATAGTTAGTATTTAGGGGTGGCCTTATCTACCCTGCAAATCAGAACAGAGGCAGATGATCCTGAACACTAAAGTCCAAAGTCACGCCATACCTACTCTTTTCTGATTATTAGCGTGACGCTCACCGTATGTTTATTATTAGCCCCTGTAAAATTATTGTCTACCCTCTAAGTTCATAAATTATCAACAAAAAATGTCGAAAAAGTTGAAAAATCAAGATGAAAACTGTATTTTAAGATAACTTTTTTCCAAAAAGCAATTCACGTTTAAAAATCATTAATAAAAAATCAGATATTTTCTAATTTAGTAGAGTAAGTTTCCTTCATATTTTACGCAGGGTCAAAAAATTTACTGCGACTAGCAAATTAGATAATTAAGGGGTTTTTCTACTATGACTCTCCTCATCGCATGATGAACAACCATACGTTTTGACGTGTCCTGAAAAGTTCTCTATTCATTTTGAAAATTTGCAATTTGAATTTAATTTTTTTTTAAATTATCAAAATATTAAAAAGATTTGTAAGTTTTCGAAATTCGAATTTTTGAAAGTGAACACTGGTAAAAAAATAATAAAACTATTTAAAAAATCAATAGTTCTAAGCCACTTTTGGCCTCTCCCCCTTGCCCTTGAGCCCATGATCGGACACTTAACCTCTGACCTTTTGACCCCTGACGCTTGACTTTTTGACCTTGAGCTCCATTTAACCTTTGAGCACTAGACTATAACCCCTAACCTTTGACCTTTGACCTTTAACTCCTAACTCTTTGCTACTTTACCCTGATATTCCTTTAACCTTTCAGTCCTAGACAGTGACTCCTTACATTTGACCAGTGACCTTTTTATTCCGACCCCCACTCTTTGACCTCTGTATAATATTTGTTACTGACCTCTGACCTTTAACCCCCTCACGCTTGGCTTTTTTACCATGAGCTTCCTTTAAGCTTTGAGACTTAAACTATGACCCTTCACATTTTACCTCTGATCTTTTGAGTCTGACCTCATGACCTCTGAATAATATTTGTATTTTTTTTATTACAGATTTGAGTAATGACAGTTATGGGACCGTGGTAAACATGGGATTGGATGGAGATGGTGCAAGTCCTGGAGGTGGAGGAAGTGGTGGTAATAGTGGACCACCACGTGGTTACCTGGGTGCCACGACACCCCCTTATCATCTTTCAACGTCCAGATCACCGTCCTTACCATCACAATTTCCCTACCCCCCTGATGCTGGACTTTCCGTCTACACTACCCTTGGTAAATATAATTTTATTTTATTTGATAACAAATAAATAAATGACGATATTGCCTCATTTAATATTTAATTATTTTTATTAGTTTTCTAAATAATATTTCCCCCTGAATACATTCAATGCAGGTACCATATTTCTAAGATTTCAAGTCGAAAATATATTGAAAGATGAATTTTCTACCAAAAGAGATGAATTTTCAACAAATGAGTTTAGTTATCAAGCGAATAAGTCGAATTTTTTTTAGAAAACATCTGACTTTAATACCCGTAAAAAATATTTAAAAAAAAAGAGAATTTTCAACAAACTTCTGACAAAAAAGTTGAACTTTTCGCCAAATAGTTTATTTTTCAGCCTACATAGATAAATTTTTAAACCACAAAGACGAATTTTCAAGAACAGAGTTCAATTTTGAAACAAGAAAGATTTTTCAGCCAAGAAAGAATCAAAAAAAGAATCAAGTTATTGAATTAAAGTTTTTAACCCAAAAGTTGATTTTTCCGCAAAAATAGTGGAATTTTCAACCGAAAAAGATGAAGTTTTTGTGAAGTATGTTATTTTCTCTCCACAAATACTCATTTTCAACCCAATAATTAAATTTTCAACTAAAAAAGATCCATTTTCAACTAAAAACGGAATAGTTGCATTTTCAGCTAAAAAAATTAATTTTCAAACAAATAGTTGAATTATTGAAAAGTAAAGTTGAATTCTTAACGAAAAATGTAATAAATGATTCTCTAACCAGAAAATATTTTATTTTAAATCAGAAAATTCGAATTTAACCAAAAAACACGAATTTTCAACAAAATACATGAATTCTTAATCAAATAGTTGAACTTTCATTAAAAAAAGATGAATTTTCAACAAAAAATGTAATAGCTAAATTTTCATTTACACAAAATTAATTTTTAAAAAAAAGACGAATTTTCAACAAAAATAGTTTTTAATTCTCAACGAAAATGATGGATCTTCAACCATAAAAAGATTTCAATTTTAAATAAAAAATAGGTAAATTCAACAAAAAAGACCAATTTTCAACAAAATAGTTGAATCCTCAACTAAACTAGATTAATTTTTAACCAAACTGTGAAATTTTTAAGCCAAAAATGCGAATTTTCTACAAAACAGTAGTACTTGTAAACCACACATATAAATTTTAAACAAAAAAATCGTTTTCATCAAAGAATTGATTTTTTTTACTAAAGCAGTTGAACTTTCGACCCAAAAAAATTAACCAAAAAGATGCATCTTCAACCAAGAAGATTAATTCTTTACCAACAAAGACTAAAAAGGATCAATTTTCCACCAAAAATGGAATATTTTGCAGTTAAAACAATTAATTTTCAACAAAGAAAAAGAATTCTCAACAAAAGGGAAGAAGTTTAAACCAAAAAATGAATTTTTAACAAGGTAATTCAACTTTTAAACAAGTAATTAAACTTTCAATCAGATAGTTGAATTATCACCCAATAAAGAGGAATCCTCAAGAAAAAACGTAATAGTAAAAGAAATAGTAAAAAAAAGTAATTTTTAACAAACTGTAGTTAAATTTTGAACCTAAAAAATAGCTTTTAGAAAGTAGTTCAACTTTTAACTAGGTAGTTGAATTTTCGAGCAAAAAAGATGACATTTGGACGAAATAGTGAAATTTTCCACAAAATAGTAGAATTTTTAACTAAAAGAAATTAATTCTGAACCATAAATATAACAGCAATCTTTTCAATTAAAAATAATTAACATTTAAGCAAAAGAGGTTACTCTCATACCCAGAGATCAATTTTCTATACAAAAAAACGAATGTTTAATAAATAATTGATCTTTCGACCAAAAAAGAAGACTTTTCAACAAAATAGTTAAATTTTCAACAAAATAATTAAATTTTAAACAAAAAATATGGATTTTAAACCAGAAATATAACAGTAGACTTTTCAATTTAAAATAATTAACTTTCAGCCAAAATAATTGTATTTTCTTATTGTTTTCTATTATTTCATGTAATACTTATCCGATTCCTACTTTACCGACATTTTTTCGCAACAACTCACGTCTACACGAATTAAGATATCCCATTGAAAATTTGGAAAATTAAATAAAAGGCACTAAGAAAAGTTTCTATGGTCCTAAATTTCTGGAACTGTGAACAGTTGGGGGGAAAATGTCGGTAAGGTAGGAATCGGATAAGCGCTGTATGGCCTTGACTTTTGTAATAAAAAAACAAGGCGACGCGCGCCTACAAAAAAGGGTTTTGTAGCCTATTAAATTAGGATGTTAATTAAGTCGTTCAAACCTCCCCCCATACATTTCCTCCCCTACTCCACCTACATTCCCCTACTTCCACTCCCCTAAATTCACCCTTCACTCCAACCCATCTCCAATTTCTTCCTCCTTTACTTGCCCCTCTCCTCGCTTCCTCATCTACCTCCCCCTTCCATTACTCCTGGCCTCAGCCATCTCACTCCCCCTATTTCCTCTACCCTAATTTTCTGTACCAGAAAAACCCCTCCACCCTCTATTCGTCTCTTATCACTATTCCTCGCTTCCCTTACTTTCTATCCACTAATTTCCCCTACTTTCCCTCCCCTTCTGTTGCCTCACATTTCCTACTTCCCCTCCCCTCATTTTCCTCAAAATCCCCTAATTTCCCTCCCATCACTTCCCCTACTAACCCCCTGCCCTATTTTCCCTCACTCTCCCCACATTTACACCTCTCACTTCCCCTACTTCTCCACCTCTTATTCCCCCTCTCCTCAATACCCCTCACCTCCCCCAGTTCCCCTCACCTCATTTCCCTTCACTTCCCTACTTTCCCTCCCCACATTTGCTCCACTTACCCTCCCCTCGTTTTCCCTACTTCCCCTCTTCTTATTTCCCTTCACTTCCCTTTCCTTTCCCCCTCATTTTTCCTTACTTTCCCACTTCCTATTTTCCTTCAATCCCCGTACTTCCTCCCCCTGTATCTCCCGCCATTTCCCCTACTTTCCCTTCTCTCATTTTCCCTCACTTCTCCTATTCCTATTTCCCCTGGTATCCCTGGCTTCCTCTATCCTAATTTCCTGGCAATTCCCTTAATTTCCCCTTCTTCTCCGCACCTCATTTTCCCTTCCATAATCACCCCTCACTTCTCCTACTTCCCGTCCCCTCTTTTCTCTCACTTCCCCTTCTCTAATTTCTCCTCATTTCCCTTCTTTACCTCTCCTCATTTCCCCTCACTTCCCCCACTTTTCCACCCCTTATTTCCCTTCATTATCCCTTCTTTCCTTTCCTTAATTTTCCCTCACTTCTCCTACTACCCTTCATTCATTTCTTATCACCTACCCTCCTTGTAAAAAAGTACGATGGACACCCGACCCAATATATAAGGGTTTCTTCCCTGGGCTACGAAACTCTAAAAAGAAAAGAAGTATAAAATTGATAATTTTTGCATTTTTTTAGGAGGACCAGGAGGAATGGTACCTGGACCAGCTTCAGACTTGAGCAACGAATCAAGTGGAGGCGGTGGAGGAGGCGGAGGAGGAGGCCCTGGTTATCCAGATTTCCCCCCCTCGCCGGATTCTTGGCTTAGTGAACCGCCATCTCACCATCACCACCACGCTCATTATGCCACATAACCCCCCAAAATTCAACCCCTCCGAATACCGTATAGAATAACGCTTTCCCCAAAATAAAACAATTATTATAAATATATTACTATTTTTTTTTTATTTTCATTGTTTTATTACTTTTGTACATTATTGCTGTTAGATATTCAAAAAATTTTTATCAATTATCCCTAGTAATTACCGTAAACTGGGGCTAAGTGGTTAATGTGGGGTAAAACTGCACACTCCTAATTCTGAATTTCTGAATGCGATATTTTCTTCGTATATGTAAAAAGTTATAGAGGTTTGCAACTGACAATTGCAAAACTTCAATTGTAAACCCTAGAACAAGCAATGTCGCGTTTCAAATACAGAATTAGGGGTGCGCCGCTTTTCCCACATATGCGCCGCTTAGCCCCAGTTTACGGTACTATTTTTTTTCTTCAAAGTTTTGTTGTTATATTATTGTGAATCTATATTTATTTTATTAAATAAATAGATGAAAAGAGAAGATTAAATTGTC
This sequence comes from Andricus curvator, assembly GCA_932195095.1. Classification (NCBI taxonomy): domain Eukaryota; kingdom Metazoa; phylum Arthropoda; class Insecta; order Hymenoptera; family Cynipidae; genus Andricus; species Andricus curvator. The sequence continues at coordinate 75,625 of CAKNYM010043012.1, read as the reverse complement.
GAAATCTTTAAACCTAAATTAATTTTCGAATTAAAGAAAAATGTGGCGTTATTCTAAGCTGTATTTGACGCGCCGTCCCTCCCGTTTACTCCGATGCAATATGCGCAAAAAAATGCCACGGATGCAAACGGCTCCATTGTTTCGGACACTAATAAATAATCACGCGCCATGCATTACCGTAGATACGCATAATTGATATTATGAGTAATATAGATATATTTATGTACAAGTTCCTCGTTTCCGGTTACGATTAACTTTCAAATCGACGTCAACTCGTAGACTTGTAGTTCAGTTTTGTCGAGCCTCGATCCAAGACAAGATAATAATTATGATTTACAAATTGAATTTGAAGATTTGTTTCCAAATTAGGAAGCTTGAAAACTTCAATCTCAAAGAGGATTTTTAATTTTTCTCCTTTAAATTTGAAGGCTTACAAATTTGAAAATTAGAGTACTTTAAACTTGAAGACAAATCGTCCATTTTTTTCAAATTTAAATTTTCAAACTTGGATTGGAAGATTTTGTTATAAATTATAAAGATTGAAAGCTTGAATCTCAAAGGGGTTCTTT
>CAKNYM010043012.1:16192-75046 GCA_932195095.1 Andricus curvator | reverse complement strand
CTTACAAATTTGGAAATTTGCATATTCGGGTACTTCAAATTTAGACATAAATCTCAATTTTTTCAAATTTCAATTTTCAAACTTGGATTGGAAGATTTGGTTATAAATTATAAAGATTGAAAGCTTGAATCTCAAAGGGGTTCTTTATTATTTCTTCTCTAAATTTGAAGACTTACAAATTTGGAAATTTGCATATTCGGGTACTTCAAATTTAGACACAAATCTCAATTTTTTCAATATTCAATTTTCAAACATAAATTGGAAGATTACGTTCCGAATTAGAAAGCTTGAAAGCCTCAATCTCAAAGGGGTTCTTTATTTTTTCTCCTCGAAATTTGAAGGCTTACAAATTTTAAAATTTACAATTTCGAGTACTTTAATCTTGGACACAAATCTTATTTTTTTCATTTCAATTTTTAACCTTAAATTGGAAGATTTGGTTCCAAATTAGAAAGCTTGAAAGCTTCGATCTCAAAGAGGATTTTTAATTTTTCTCCTCTAAATTTGTAGGCTTACAAATTGGAAAATTTGAAAATTCGAGTACTTTAAACTTGGACACAAATCTTCAAATTTTAATTTTTAAACTTGAATTGGAAGATTTGGTTCCAAATTAGAAAGCTTCGATCTCAAATAGGATTTTTAATTTTTCTCCTCTATATTTGAAGGCTTACAAATTTGGAAATTTGCAAATCCAGGTGCTTTAAATTTGTGCACAAATCTCAATTTTTGTTTAATTTCAATTTTCAACTTAAATTGGAATAATGGGGTCCAAATTAGAAATCTTGAAAGCTTCAATCTCAAAGGGATTCTTTATTTTTTTCTTATCTAAATTTGAAGGCTTACAAATTTGAAAATTTAAAAATTCGGGTACTTTAAATTTGGACACATTTTTTTAAATTTAAATTTTCAAACTTGAATTGGAAAATTTGTTTCCAAATTTGATAGCTTCAATTTCAAAGATGTCGTTTTTTGAAGATAAATTCACTATAGGCACTTTTTTAAATAAAAAGATCGCTTTAGACACTTTTCTTTCAACAAATTAACACATGAATTGCTTTGACATTTTTTAAAGTGTTTTAAAAGAATCGAAGACATTTTTAATAGATTTTAATAGATTTTAATAATTTGAAGGAATTTAAAAAGATTTTAAAGATTTTAGGGTATTTTTAAAATTCCAAGGAACCTTTCAAAAGCCTTAAAAGGATTTCAGGGGATTCAAACTATTTTAGGGTATTTAAAAAGATTCTAAAGAATTTTTTTTATATATTTCGATATTTACAAGGTACTCCAAATTTTTGTAAAGATTTTAGGGTATTTTTAAAAATTCCAATTTTCAAGAGCTTTAAAAAGCTTCAAGGGATTAAAAGAATTTGAAATAATTGAGGGTATTTTCTCGGATATTTAAAAAATTTTCAAGACATTTTTTAAAAAAATTTTAATTGTCAAGGAATTTCGAAGGAACAAAGACTCTTAAAATTCAAAAATTTCAGAACTAATTTTTGTAGATCGTTAAAAATTGAATATTTTCAGATTTGAATTTCGAAAATTGAATTATTTGAAATTCATTGGAATTGGAATTACATTGTTTCTAATTAGAAGCATTCAACATTGAATAATTGAAAATTGAAATCTTTTGAATTTGAATAATTTTCCATTCGAAGCAATTCAAATTTGACAATTTGAAATTGGAAACTAAATTGAATGTTTCAAAGTCAAAGCTTCTGTGATCCCAGAATTATAAATTGTTATTAAACAAAAAAATTATAATTTAACGTTTAAATTTGTCAAACCAATTTTTCTAAGATCGACAAATAAATTCGCCGTCATTATCACCTTACGAAATGGAAAATTTTCAATTATAGACCTTTAAAATTTAATTATTCTAAGTTCAAAATAAAAAGTAATTTTGAATAGGGCATATTAAAAAGTAAAAAGTTTATCAAAAAATTTTTAAATTCTTCAAAATCTATCAAGTTCTTTAAAATCTTAAAAATTCTTCTAAATTCTTTAAAATTCTTTAAAATTGTAACTTTTAACACCGTATGCTTTAAATTTAGAGACTTACAATTTCAGATTCCAATTGTAAACGTTTTCAAAATCTAAACTCATTGAAATTTGAAAACTCCTAAAAATCCGCGCCCAGAAGTAGTTTAGCTTCCTAATTCAAAGAAAAGTACATTTTTTCAGAAAACCTAATTTCTGAAAATTTAGAAACTTACAATTTCAGTTTCCAATTTCAAACGCTTTCAAAATCCGAACTCATTCAAATTTGAGAACTCTTCAATATTTAAGCCATGAATTATTTCAGCTTCCTAATTCAAAAGAGAGTAAATTTTGGCAGAAAACCTAATTTCTAAAAAATTAATTTATTCCATCCAGAAATTATTCAACTCTTGAATCGAAAGCTTACAAATTTTATTTGAAATTTGGAAGATTTGACAAATTTATGAAGTTGTGATTCAAATTTTCAAAATTACCCGAATTTAAAAACCTTCATAAACCTTACATTATTAAAATTGTAACTTTTAACTCCAGATGTTTTAAATTTAGAAACTTAAAATTTCAGTTTCCAATTTTAAACGCTTTCAAAATCCAAACTCGCGCCAAGAATTATTTCAGCTTCCTAATTCAAAAGAGAGTACATTTTTTCAGAAAACCTAATTTCTAAAAAATTAATTTATTCCATCCTAAAATTATTCAAATTTGATTTGACAAATTTATGAAATTGAGATTCAAATTTTCAAAATTACGCGAATTTAAAAACCTTCGAAAACCTTTAAAATTGTACCTTTTAACTCCAGATGCTTTAAATTTGGAAACTTGAAATTTCAGTTTCCAATTTTAAACGCTTTCAAAATTCAAACTCGCGCCAAGAATTACTTCAGCTTCCTAATTTAAAAGAGTAAATTTTTTCAGAAAACCTAATTTCCACAAATTAATTTTTTTTTCATCTTAAAATTATTCAAATCTTGAATCGAAAGCTCAGATTAATCAAAATTGTAACTAATTTTTGAAGTAATTTTTTATACAATTTATAAAATTTAAATTTTGTCCAACCAAAAATGAATAAAATCTCGACTCGATCGAGGCTCGATTTCATCGTTGTCTACCGCGCTTGTGTGAAAGGTAGGGATTGAAGTGTCATACTGTAAATAGTTCAAATTAGATTTAATCGTAATAAACGTGGCTGTCGAAAAATCGCAGCATGCCTCGTTCATCGTCACGCAATTTTTTGTCTCTGAGCTACTCGAATAATCAAAGTCAGAAGTCGAATTCAAAACGAAAGCCAAAAACGCTTTCACATTCTGCCTTCTCGCGAAATTTGGAAGAGGTCGTTTCCAAATCCACAAAATTTCGAATTTGTGAATAAAAAAAATAATTTCGACCATTTAATGATGTATTACGTGTCATCTGTTAATTACTACTAATTACTAAGTGATAATGTCTAGTGTGATCTCTACGATTAACTTTTGCCACGCAACACACGGCGCACAAAAAATGTTTTTTAATCAAAATGTGAACGCACACGCAGAATGCGAAAAAAAATTCTTTGATTTTGGATTGCAAAGCGATTCGTAAATCAAGACGAAATTTTCAATTTTCCTTGACATGTACAAATTTTCTCTAAATCTAAACATTTCGCATCCTTCGAATTTGCAGATTGAGAATTCAATTATTAGGTAGGCAAGTTAAAATGCGCGCTATAAAAGTATGATTTAAATGAGAAATATTATTTAGATTTCGTCGAGAGGAATTAAAAAAAAATTATAGGCCGAACGAGAATGTTAGCGTTGTATAATAAAATAAGTGGAACAAAGTCATACGTGACCGAAATCAGTTATTACGGATCTTTATGTTATTATCTAGTCATCAAGTGATATAATAAAGATTTATCATAATCAAAGTTTTACGTTTATTCAGTCCTCACGTTAATAAAATAAAACATTAGTTGATCAGAATGTAAAAATTTTAGAATTCGCAGTTTAAAATGCTCTCAAACCGAGGGAAATAGGGAAAAAGATAAATTTTCAACAACAAAAAATTTTCGCCAAACTTCTATTTCTATTCTTGTTTTATTCACAACCAAATATTTAAATTTTTATGAATTTTGAAACCAAAAAGACGATTTTTCGACAAAACAGTTGAATTTTCAACCCAGAAATATAAATTTCCAACAAAAAAACTCATTTTAACCCACATATTTGAATGTTCAAGTTAAAAAGAAGAGTTTTCTACAAAACAGTTGAGTTTTCAACCCGCAAATATCAATTTTCAACAAAAAAGTTAATTGTTAACCAAACACTTGAATTTTCAAGCAAATACTTCAATTTTCTACCAAACTGTTGAATTTTCAAGCCAAAAAGAATAATTGTAAACCAAATTGTTTAATTATCAAGCCTAAAAGACGAATTTACAACAAAACATTCGAATTTTTAACCCGAAAATATGACTTTAAGCAAGAAAATTTTTGTTAACCAAACAGTTGAATTTTCAAGAAAATAGTGAAATTTCCTAACAAACTGTGGAATTTTTAATCTAAATAGATGATTTTTGTACGAAACAGTTGAATTTGCAAACGAAAATGTGAATTTTTAACAATAAATTAAATTTCAACGAAATAGTTCAATTTTCTACTAAACTAGTGGAATTTTCAAGCCAAAAGGACGAACTTTCTACAAAAAAGGTTCATTTTCAACCAAATAGTTTTATTTTTATGCTAAAAAGATTAATTTTCAACAGAAGGGTTCATTTTAAACCAATCAGTTGAATTTCGAACCAAGAAAGATTTTTCAGTCAAGAAAGAAAAAAAATTCCATCAAATTGTTGAATTTCCAAACGAAGAAGACGACTTATCTAGAAAGTAGTTAAATTTTCAAATGAAAAAGGAGATTATTTTACAAAAAAGTTGAATTTTGAATCCAAAAATATTAATTACTTTTAACAGAAAAGTTTATTTTCAGCCAAATTGTTGAATTTACAACCCAGAAAGATTTTTTAGTCAAGAAAGAAAAAAATTCCATCAAATCGTTGAATTTTCAAACAAAAAAGACAGTTGAATTTTCAAACCATAAATATGAATATTTAACAAAAAAGTTCATTTAAACCAAGTAGTTGAATTTTCAAGCCAAAAGGATGAATTTTCTACAAAACAGATAAATTTTTAACTCAAAAATGTCAATTTTCAATCAAAAAGTTACATTTTTTAACCAAGCAGTTAAATTTCTAAATAAACAGTTGAAGTTTCAACCAAATAGTTGAATTTTCAACTTAATTGTTGAATTTTCTACCAAAACGTTGAAATTTCAATCCAAAAAGACAAATTTTTTACGAAAAAGTTAAATATTCAACCCAAAAATCTGATTTTTTAACAGAAAAGATCATTTTCAATCAAACAGTTGAATTTTCTACCAAAAAGTTCCACTTACAAAGAACCAATTGAACTTTCAAGCAAAAGAGACCAATTTTTCTGAAAAAAAAAGGAATATAGACCAAATTGTTGAATTTTCAAGCCAAAAAGACGAATTTTATGCCAAGCAGTTGAATTTTTAACAAGAAAATATAAATTTTAAACAAAAAACTTAATTTCTAACTAAACCGTTGAATTTTCTACCAAATATTTCAATTTTCTACTAAAATAGTAGAATTTTCAAGCCAAATAGACAAATTGTCTACAAAACATTTAAATTTTCAACAGAAAAATTAATTTTTAACCAAACAGTTGAATTTTCAACCAAGAAAGATTTTTTAACCCAACAGTGGTTTTTAAACAAGAAATATTTTTCAGTCAAGAAAGAAAAAAGATTCTACCAAATTGTTGATTTTTCAATCGGTGCATTTTAACCCAAAAAGTATTAATTTTCAACCAAATAGTTAAATCCTCAACCAAAACAGATTAATGAATTATGAACCAAAAATATAAAAATAGAATTTTCAATTAAAAAGAATTAACTTTCAATTAAAAAATATGACTTTTCTACCAAAAGATGACTTTTCAATCAATCATAACGAATTCACAGAGTTTAATTAAAAAAGAGTTCAAATTATACAAAAAAGTTGAATTTTCAACAAAGTAGTTGAATTTTCTATCAAATAGTTCAATTTTCAAGCCAATAGAACAAATTTTCAACCAAGCAAACACGAATTTTCTACAAAACAGTTGAATTTTCAACACGAAAATATGAATTTTCAACAAAAAAAAGTTAATTTTCCACCAAATAGTTTAAATTTCAAGCCAAAAAGACGATTAAAAACAAAGTAGTTGAATTTTTAACCTGAAAACATGAATTTTTAACAATAAATTAATTTTCAACCAAAAAAGAGGAATTTTCAACAAAACGCGTTAATTTTTAACCAAATAGTTGAATTTTTATGCCAAAAAGACGAATTTTCAACAGACGAGTTCATTTTGAACCAAACAGTAGAATTTTCAACCAAGAAAGATTTTTTAGTCAAAAAAGAAACAAATTCCATCGAATTGTTGAATTTCCAAACGAAAAAAACGATTTATCTACAAAGTATTTTAATTTTCAAACAAAAAAGACGATTTTTCTACAAAACAGTTGAATTTATTATCAACCCAAAAATATGAACTTTAACAGAAAAAGTTAATTTTCAACCAAAAAGTTCGATTTTAAAGCCAAAAAGAAGAATTTTCTACAAAACAGATGAACTTTTCAAATAAATAAACTTTTCAACCCGCAAATATAAATTTTCAATGAAAAATTTAATTTTAACCAAATAATTTAATTTTCAGGCCAAAAAGACGATTAAAAAAAAATAGTTGAATTTCTAACCTGAAAATAGGAATTTTTAACAATAAATTGATTTTCAATTAAAAAAGACGAATTTTCAAACAAATAATTGAATTTTCTACTAAGATGGATCTATATTTAACAAAAAATATAAAATTTAAATTTTCAGTTAAAAAAATTATTTTTCAACCAGTTCAACTTTAAACCAATAAAAAATGTATTTTAAATTAAAAAAAACGGTTGAATTCGAACCAAAAATACAAATTTTCAACAAAATAGTTGAATTTTCAACCTGAAAATATGAATTTTTAATAAAATAGTTGAATTTTAAGATAAAAAAAAAACGAATTTTCTAAAAAACAGTTGAATTAACCCGAAAATATTAATTTTTAACAAAATATTTGAATTATCAAGCCAAAATAAATTATTTTTCAAGCAAACAGCTGATCATTATTAATATTTATATTTATTAATAATATCAGCCTTTTCAACTAAAAAAGATGACACTTTTACGAAGAGATGAATTATCAACAGAAAAAGGCGAATTTTCGAGCCAAAAACACAAATGTTAAAAAAAACAATTGAATTTTCGGACAAAAACTTGATTAAATATATAATGAATAAAAAAATTGATTTCATTTCAACAAAATAATTACATTTTTAACTAATAATAGTTTAAATAATAATAATATACTTTTTGAGTAAAAAGAATGAACTTTTAATCAAAAGAGATGACTTTTCAATCCATAAGGACGAACTTTCTATCGAAAAAATCAAACGTATAACAGTTAAATTTTTGACCAAAAAAAGACAATTTTTAGAGAATTTTCGAAACAATAATTTATTTTCAACCAAATAGTATAATTTTTAACAACAATAGGAATTCTGAACCAAAAATATAATAGACTTTTCAATTAAAAAGAATTAATTTCCAATCAAAAATAGTTGGATTTTCTTCTTTATTCAGTCCGAATTTAAACGAAAAAACGAGAAAGGGAAGTTTCTTTAAATCATGGGAAAGAGGAATTCTTTTAAAAAATAGAGTGTGACGCATGTGTTTCTACTAAACTATTCAAATGTTTATTTAAACGATTTAACAAAAATTAAAATTGGAATGAAAGTTAGAACAAAAATTGAAGTGGAAAAAATGGAAATGGAATTTAGCAACAAATAAGTATCCAGTTTTTAAATGGCATTCAATGGCTCTTTATTCGTGGACTATGTACAGATGCTTCTTAGTGATACATAGTGAATATATACACGCTAGTATATAAATTTGTCGTTGCGTATCGGAAAAGTCGATTCCGACCGCCTTCCTTAAAATATTAAAATAAAATGTCCTTCATCGCAGTCAACTTCGTAAAAAAAGAAAGAAAAAAAAACATTTAAGAATATACGCTCACAATTTACTCTGTACACTTAGATATGTACAAATTTCGTAAAATACAGAGTCTAGTTCCGAGATCAAGGGCTAAAATAATCTTTACGCTCAAACACTTTATCGTCTTTTCGTATGAAAATACTTTCTTATTACATTTAGAGTCGGTTACAATAACGAATATTGTAGATAGAAAATTTACGTAACAATTATTTCGATACATAAATGAAAGAAGAGGAGGGAAGGTTGAAACTGGAATCGAAAACAGCACAGTAGACGAAAAAAACAAAAGGGTCCATTTAAGGCAATTTTGAGCTTCACCTCCTTCAAGACAAAAATCTTGTAAACTTTAGTTGTCGAAAGGTTCCTCGAAGGTTCTAGTTTTCTTTAGAATATTTTTTGTCATTTTTAATTGTTGCGTAATGGCTTTTTCGACGTTCTTCTTGCTTTTATTCGAGGCTGAGAGGTGTTCAAAAGTTTCCTCCAAGGCTTTTCGAGTCTTCATCAATCTCTTCTTCAACGCCTCGTTTTCCTGTCTCAGCGTTTCCACTTCGTCGAGACCTGAAGAAAAAATAAGGTAGGGTTTATTGCTGCTTTGAAATTTCGTTATTTTACCAATTGGAAAGCAATTTCAATTTTTTAGATTCACGATTTTATCTTTGAAAATAGGTGAAAATAATGCAGGGTGTCTACTAAAATCCTGAAAAAAATTCCCTGGCAATTCCAGTTTTTTACAGATTTGCGAGGTTATTATAAATGATGTTCTTCGTCAGTCCTTGTAAATATTTAAATGTGTAAAAATAGTGAATTTATTCCTGAAGTCCATGAATTTGTATAATAATTAAATCAAATTTTTATTTTATATTCTTATATTGAACGTTCAAAATTCAGTGTTTCTAATTCCTAACATTGCAAGTAAAAATATTTCATTTGCAACAAGATAGATGAATTTGTAGCCAAATAGTTGAATTTCCAACAAAAAAGATTCATTTTCAACCAAAAATATTGATTTTCAACCAAAAATAATAATAATTAAATTTTCAACCAAAGTGATCAATTTTCAACTAAAATGATGAATTCAACTGGAATAGTTAAATATCAAATCAAAAATATGAGTTTCGAACTAAAATTATGAATTTTTAACTGACAAAGTTGAATATCCAACCAAGAAGATTGATTTTCTACAACAACAAAATTGTAAATACATAAATTTTCAAATAAAAAAGATTAATTTTCAACCAATAATTGAATATAGTTACATTTTCAACAAAACGAACGAATTTTCAATTTAAAAAAATTATTTTCAATAAAAAAATTAATTTTAAACAAAATAATTCAATTTTCAAGCAACGAGAATAATTTTTAACTAAAATTATGAGTCTTTAACCAAAAATATTCATTTTTAACAAAAGACTTCAACTTTCAACAAAGTAGTTGAAGTTTCAACCAAAAAATATGAATTCTTAACATAAAACGTAATATTTGGTATTTCAACCAAAACAGATTTCAATTTAAAAAAAAAAACAGTTGAAGTCAACCAAAAAGGGGCACATTTTCAACGAAAAATGCATTAATTGACATCTCAATAAAAAAAGCTTTCAATTTTAAATGGAGAACAGTTGAATCCTCAACGGAAACAGATTAATTTTCAACCAAATAGTTGAATTTCCTGAGAAAGTAATAGAATTTTCTACCCAAAAATAAGAATTTTCAACAAAACGATTTGAAAAAATTTTTAGTTGTTTTTTAAAACTTTCTTTTAGTAAAAAATATGCATTTTTACAAAATAATTGAATATACAACCCAAAAAATGTGAATTTTTATCCAAAAAATTTCATTTTCAACCATATAGTCGAATTTTCAACTGAAAACTATCATTTTTCAACGAAAAATGGAGTAGGTTAATTTTCAGTTCAAAAAATTGATTTTCAATTAAAAATACAACAAATGTTCAACAAAACGGTTAAATTTTCAATCGAAGTATTTTTAAATAAAATGATGAATCTAAAACTGATATAGTTGAAAGTTCGAAAAAACAGATGAATTTTCAATTAAAAAACATAAATTTTCAACAAAAAATTGAATAGTTAAATATACAGTAAAAAAATTCAACCAAACAAAAGCATCTTTAACTTAAATGATGGAATATTCAACTGGATAAGTTAAATTTTCAATTTAAAAAATTAATATTCGATCTAAAAATATAATTTTCAACCAAAGAAAACAAATTTTAAAGAAAATAGTTGAACTTTCAAACAAAGTGATGAATTTTCAACTAAAATTATAAATCTTTAACAAAACAAAACTTATTTATAACAAAAGATTATAATGTTAAATAGAAAATAGTTGAATTCAACCAAGGAAGACGAAATTGCAACAAAATAGTTGAATCCTCACCCACAATAGATTAACTTTCAACCAAATAGTTGATGTAATCCAAAAATAAGAATTTCCAACAAAACAGTTAAATTTATAAGCAAAAATTACGAATTTTCTATAGAATAGTTGAATATATAACCAGAAAATATGAATCTTTATAAACAAAGTTCATTTTCAACCATATATTCGAATTTTCAACTAAACACTATCATTTTTCAAGTTGAATATTCAACAAAATATATGAATTTTATTTATTTTTTTTTTACTGAAAAGGATAAATTTTCAACCAAGAATTTAATAGTTAAATTTTCAGTTCAAAAAATTAATTTTGAACCAAACGAACGAATTTTCATCTAAAATTATGGAATATTCAGCTTGATTAATTAAATTTTCAAATTAAACAAATTAATTTTTAACCAAAGAAAACGAATTTTGCAAAAATAGTTCAACTTTCAACCAATTAATTGAATTTTCAACCAAAAAAGACGAATTTTCATCACGAATTGAATCTTTAACTACGAAAGATTTTTTTAGCCAAAAGAGAAAAAGTTTCAACCAAACTGTTGAATTTTCAAGCAAAAAGATTAATTTTCAAAGAAGAAGATTAATTTTCTATCAAAAAGAACGAATTTGACAGATAGTTTTTTCATAGTTGAATTTTCAACTGAAAAAGATAAATTTTCAACTAAAAATAGAATAGTTAAGTTTTCAGTTAAAAAAAAAAAGATTTTTTAACTGAATAGTTTAATCTAGTAATATAAAGCTACTTTTACAAAAATAAAAAACATTGTTAGCTAATTTTATATTGCAATTTAAAAAAAATTCAAGAATGCCCTCGGAAAATTTCCTAGACTTCAAAAAAAATTCCCTGACATTTCCAGGTTTTCCAGATGAGTAGACACCCTGTAATAGAAATATTTTAAATTAATATTAGTGTTCTGACTGCTATAAGAACACAATTTAACAAACAGTTTCCAATTGGTAATAAACTTTGAATAATGGTTATTTAGCAAAGCTTGTTTACATGTGAGAGAATATAATTCGTTCCAAACGAGGTTTATTTTATAAATAAAATGACGATGGTAAGTGAAGACGAGTTTTTACAGGGTGGCCACTTAAAATAGAACCTTCAAAATTGAACAATTTTACACTTAGGACAATTGAAATTTGACACATTGAAAAAAAGCGCCGAAAATTATTTAACTTTAAGACTTTCAAATTGAAATTGTACAATATTGATCAAATAAAAGTGTTGTAATATAATTTTATAAATTTTAAAGGTTCAATTAAAAATCATTTAATTTCAAACGCTAATAATTTCTAATTGTCCAAGTTAAAAATTTTTAATATAAAATTATTTGATTTTTAATTTTTTGAAATAATAATAATAATAATGAAAGTATCAAAAATCTTTAATTTCTTATTCTGTAACTTTAAACAATTTAAATTGAAAACCAAACCAATTTTGAATGTTTCAACCTAAAAATAATTAAACACTTTTATTTCAAAGTTCTCCTATTTTAAACGCTTTTTCTAACTATTCAATATTGAAGACTTCAAACATACAATTGCATAACAATCAATTAATTATGACTATCATATATTTTTTGAATTCAATTTTGTCTACAATATAGGTTTCAAACTTAAAATTGCTTTCTAATATTTTGATACGAAATAAAAAATTGATTTCAAACTATTTTTAAATATTTCAAGAGGTTTCTAAGCATTTTAAAAGATTTCGAAGATTTCCGATTTGGAACAGAGAATTTTGTAAACGGATTATAATTCTTAAGGTGAACAGGAATTTTTTTAATTCCTTTCCTCTAAATCAGAATTAAAATTATTTTCTAAAATTCCCGTTCCATGTAAAAAGTTCTCTGCTCCAAATCAAATAATAATTTTTTACGAAAATTCCCCGTCCTGAAGTGAAAATTGTAATGCTTTACGGAAATTACTTTTTTCAAGCCACAATTACATTTATTTCCAAAAACTCTGTTCCAAGTAAGAATTATATTTATTTACTATATTTTCTATTACGAGTCAGAAATATAGTACCTTCCTTTTTCTAAAATTTGAAACAAGGAAGTTTCAAATTCTGGCAAATTTTTACATATATGTAAAAAAAAAGAATTTTTAAATTCAAACCAATTTTGATTTGGAACAAGGACTTTTTTTAATCTGGGGAATTCTGATGTCAAAAATTACCTCTTCTAAGATAAAATTACAATTCTTTACAAAATTCCCTGTGAAAAGTCAAACTTGAATTCATTTCAAAAATTCCTGTTCCAAATCAGAATATTTATTTAAAAAAATTTTTATTACAATTAAGAAATATAGTAACTCCTTTTTTCAAAAAAATGGAAAGAGGGAAGTTTCAAATTGTGTCGAATTCTGACTTGGAACAGGGATTTTTTTTTAATTCCCTTTTTCTAAATTAGAATTAAAATTCTTTGCCAAAATTCCCTGTTCCAAAATTAAATTATAATTCTTCACGGAAACTCTGTCTTAAAGCAAAAACTTCAATTCCTAATGAAATTTCCTTGTCCCAAAGTCAAAATTATAATTATTAAGGAAATTCTCTGTCCAAAACTCAAAATTATATTTCTTCACTGTTCAATTTTTTTTAGAAAATGCACTGTTCCAAGTCAAAATTACAATTCTTTTGAAAAATTCTCTATTCCAAGTGAGAATGATTTTTTTTCACAAATTGCTTGTTCATTTTAAAGATTTTAGAAAAGAAACTCGTTCAATATCACATTATTTCATATGATAATTTCACTGTCATTTCCCAGTTTTTCCTAGTCATTTTCCATTTCTTCAGTCCAGTGGCCACCCTGTTCTGCATTATTTGTTAATAAATAGATGTTGAATAGTAAGTTTTGATTCAATCAAGATCGACATGCGTGACTACGTTAGGAACGATGAATTATTATTTTTAAATTTGGTTTATGAGATTTTATTAAGTAGGATGCCTTTCAATGTATCTTAATTTTTTTACACATATTTAATTTAAATGTTTACCCCATAATTCAAAATGCTGTTAGTAAATTCGATAATTTGGGGAATTACTACTACAATTAAAAAATCATAAAGCATCAGCTGACATCCTGCAGTAAACATTTTTTAATTTTACAGAATCATAGATTTTACAATACGCTATCTGCTTTGTTAACATCGATTGCGTACAGTGACAAGACATAAAAACTAGTGAGTGCGTGCCAAAAGCTCTATATCGAACTCAACTGTTTGTAATACATACTATAGTTATGCCCACCTATAAAAAACGAACAAAAGAAAATTAATATTCAGGAATGAATTCTCAAATTCATCAACTAGATGTAAGAAACAAAATCTCTTAGTCTCAACATTTTCTTACACTACTTTTACAGAGTGTCTACCAGACGGATCATTTTAAATTCCCGGTTTTCTACCGTTCAATTTTTTATTTTCACGGAGGAGGAAGAGGATTACAAATTTTTATTTTGTATTACAAATTATTTTTCCTACAAATTATAATTTTACTAAAATTGTTTTTCTTTCTTGACTGAAAAATCTTTTTTGGTTGAAAATTCAACAACTTTGTACAAAATTCGTCTTTTTGGTTTGAAAATTCCTCTCTTTTGGTAGACATTTCATCTTTTTTTTATTAAAATTGCAACTGCTTTTTTGATTGAGGATTCAACTATTTTGTTGAAAATTCAAATGCTTTGTTAACAGTTGAACTACTTGTTAAAAAGACATTTTTCTGTTGAGGATTCGTCTCTTTTGAAAAGTATTTAATATATTTTGATTAAAAATACAACTAAATAAAAATTAATCTTTTTTTGTTGAAGATTCAACTATTTTGTTTAAAATTTGTACTTTTTAAACGAATTCAACTGTTTTTGAATTAAAATACAAATGTTTTCAGATTGACATATAACCTACTACATTTTAAATTGAAAATTCATCTTCTTGAATTTTCAACTAAAAAAGATAAATATGGAATAGTTGAATTTTCAGTTAAAAAAAAATTTGCAACCAAAAATAAAATAGTTCAAATTTCTGTACCTTTTTACCAAATAGACTATAATTGTATACTAAAAAAACGAGTTTTTTTAAAATAAAATAGTTCAATTTTCTACAAAATAGATGAATTTTCAACCGAGAAGATTAAATTACTACCAAAACAGACGAATTTTCAACTAAAAAAATGAATTTTAAACCAAATAGTTGAATTTTTACAAAAAAGATGAATTTTTAATCAAGAAGATTAATTTTCTACCAAAAAAGACGAATTTTCAACAAAATACATGAATTTTTATTTAAAAAAGATAAATTTACAATAAAAAATGGAATGATTGAATTTTTAGTTGAGAAAATTAATTTTTAATCAAATAAAACGAATTTTCAAGCAAATAGTTCAATTTTCACCCAAAGAGATGAATTTTAAACCAAAAAGATAAATTTTCAACCAAGAAGAATAGTTTTCTACCAAACCTAGATAATCACTAACCCGAGAAATTAATAGCTTTCAATTGAAAAGTATAAATATTTGAACACAAATAGAACAACAGATGTACTTTCAGTTTAAAAAATTGATTTTGAAGCAAAAACAACGAATTTTCATCAAGAGACATGAATTTTCAACCAAATTCACCGTTGAATTAATAAAGATAAATTTTAAACCGAACATGGAATAGTTCAATTACAGTAAAAAAAAAATAGTTTTTAAGAAAAAAAAATGAATTTTTAACTAAAATGATTATTCATCACTAAAAAAAGGAACTTTTAATAAAGCAGTTCTACTTTCAAGTAAGTAGTTGAATTTTCAATCAAAAAAGATAAATTCTCAACCAAAAATGTAACAGTTATTATAATGCTCGTTACTTAAAAAAAGAATATCTTTCTCTCTTTGATTAAAAAAATACATATTTACAATTTCAGATAAATACTTATTCACGGGTTTGAATTATACTGGATTTCAAGACTTCCCAGTTTTTTCGCCAGTGAACAAAACTCCCAGGCTTTTCCCGACTTTCCCGGTCAGGTAGACACCCTGTTCTACAGTTTTCTACTTTAGAATCGTACCTTCTATGGCTAGCGGGCTCTCGTTTCTTAAGTCTCGCAGTCTCTGATCGCTATTGCAGTTCTCGTCCTCGCTGAGCAGATTGGACATGCACTCCGTAATTTTAAGAGTGTCTTTCAATGGCCTCGTGTTTGTCATTGCCGCATCGCTTTCGATTCCAAGGTCGGGAGAGCAACTCGATTTGCTTCGACCAGTCGATGTCGGATAACTTAGTGGCAACCAATACTGAGAACCCTGAAAAACATTTTTTTTAGTTTTGGACGAAATTCAGAAATTTAGACTAATCCGGCCGTAGAGGAAAGATCTTCCCTCTACGATCCGGCTCGAAGGACCAAATTCTATTTATTCTTCACAGACTTCACAGTTATCTTGAACCAGTTCAAGATCTGAATTCTAATTTAATTTTTCGACAGGGGGGTGATGAGAAGAAGGAGGAGGAGGGCAATGAAGTACTTAAGTCAAGTAGGTACTGAAAATTTCCCTGTTCCATGTCAAAATTATATTTCCTTTCGAAAATTCCCCGTTCCAAGTTAATGACAATTATTTTGGAAAAATCACGTTCAAGATCTTAATTATAATCTTTTTTTTTATTCTCTGTACTTGAATTACATTAAATATTTGTAAGAAAATTCGAGTGTAATACAACTATTAAAAACCTGAAAACAATTAAATTGTCCTTATTTAATTAAAAAGGATCCTCTTCGAGAGGTTGACTACTCGACTCTTGAGTGCACACGAAATTTAAAGATTTCAAACATTTCGAAAAATTTCAAAGTGTTTTAGAATATTTCTATTTTTATATACATATAAATACAAAATTGGCCGGAAAACCACCGCAGGGTCCCACCGGGAGCGACTGCCATCCACAAGAAGAAAAAACTATAATAGAAATTTAAATTCTTAAAATTATGATTTGTTTTCTAAAATGTTTATTTTGCTCATTATAATTATTGTATTTTGTTGTTTTAATTTATAAGAAAGGATTCGCTACAAAAATAAATTTTTAAATAGAAACTTAAATTTTTGGGAATTTTATGAAAATCAGGGGACATTTCGAGGAAATTCTCCGAATAGGGGATTTTTAGGAAAAATAGGGGGGCGGGCTGTAAAGCCTGAATTTTCAAGATTTTCCGATACAATATTCCTACGATTTCAAGTCAAAATATATTGCATTTTCAACGAAACAGTTGAATTTTCAGCCAAAAACTGATTTTTGAACAAAACGAAATTTATAACGAAATAATTGAACTTTCAAGCAAAAATGACGATTTTTTAACAAAAAAGTTGAATTTTCAACCAAAAATGGAATAGTTAAATTTTCAGTTACAAAAATTAATTTTCAACCAAAACAGACGCATTTTCAACCAAAGATATGTATTTTCAACTAAAATGACGAATCTTAACAAAAAATAAATTGTTAACAAAGTGATTCATGTTCCAATCAAGTAGTTGAACTTTCAACCAAAAAATATGAATTTTCGACAGAAAATATATATATTTTAACCATAAAAGATTTTAAGTTTTAATTTAAAAAAAAGTTGAATTCAACCAAAAAACTAAGAAATATCTTCCCGTCAAGAAGAAAATTTTTCTTTACAAATTATAGAATTTTCAACCAAGCAAATTAATTTTGGAGAAAGTATTTCAATTTTCAACCAAGTAGTCGAGTTTTCAAAAATAGAAGATGATTTTATAACCCAACAGTTGAATTTTCAATAAAATAATTCAACTTTCGACCCAAAAATATAAATTTTCAACAAAAAGGTAATTTTCAACCAAAAAAAGATGACTTTTCTATCAAAAGATTAATTTTAAATCAAAAAGGACGAATTTTCTATCCGGAAAGTTCAACAAAACAGTTAATTTTCGACTAAAATGATTACTTTTTGACAAAATAGTAGAATTTTTAACCAAAAGAGACGAATTCTAAACCAAAAATATAATAGTAGACTTTTCAATTAAAAACAATTATCTTTCAACCAAAAAAAGATGATTTTTTACCAAAAGATGAATCTGAAATCCAAAAGTACGAACGTTTCATTCAAAATGATGAATATTCGATCAAACCGTTATATAAATATAATAAAAGACTGTACAACTAAAAAAAATTAACTTTCGAACAAAAAAAAGTGACTATTATACAAAAAGATGAAGTTTCAATTCAAAAAGACGAACTTTTTATTCAAAAAGATGAATGTTCAATCAAACAGTTCATTTTTTAACGAAAAGGGTGACCTTTTGACAAAATTGTTAATATTTCTAAAAAAATAATTACATTTTCAATTAAAATGGATCAATTTTTAACAAAAAAATATAATAGCAGAATTTTCAATTAAAAAGCAATTACTTTCAACCAAAAAAGGTCACTTTTCTGCCAAAAGATGAAGTTTCAACTCAAAAGGACGAATTTTCTATCCAAAATTTTCAACCAAAAAAGATGAATTCTGAAACAAAAATATAATAGAAATCCTTACAATTAAAAAGACCTAATTTTCAACCAAAAAAGATGACTTTTCTACCAAAAGATGAAGCTTCAATTCAAACGGACGAATTTTCTATCCAAAAAGACGCATGTCCAACAAAACAGTTGAATTTTCGACAAAAAAAGATTACTTTTTGACTCAATAGTAGAATTTTTAATCAAAAGTGACAAATTCTAAACCAAAAATAGAACAGAAGACTTTTCAATTAAAAAGAATTAACTTTCAACCAAAAAATGTGACTTTTCTGCCAAAAGGTGAAATTTCAATTCAAAAAGAAGAATTTTCTATCCAAAAAGAGTCATGTTCAACAAAACAGTTGATTTCTCATCAAAAAAAGATTACTTTTTAACAAAATACTTAATTTCCAACATAATAATTAAATTATCAACTAAATGGTAGCATTTTTAACCAAAAGAGATGAATTCTAAACAAAAAATATACTAGTAGATATTCCAATTAAACATAATTCATTTTCAACCAAAAATAGTTGAATTTTCTTATTGTATTCTATTAATCCAGTCAGCGTTTAAGCGAAAAAACGAGTAAAAGAGGAAATTTCTTCAAAACAGGGGAAAAAAGAGGAATTCTTTAAGAAAGGATAGAAAAGGAGAATAGGGGAAAGACTGTGAAGTCTGCAAAAATAAATCGAGTATAATTAAACTTGAAAAACTTACGTTGTAAGAATGATATTCCTGAATATCGTCGCAAGTTTGCTTCAAGGCAGCTTCAGTAGGCACAGAAGAGACGCCACTCGAACTCGGGGCGGAATCACTAGTTTCGCAAACCACAACATGTCTTCTGAGCTCTTTATTAACTGCCTCAAGTTCCTGGATTCTCGATCTGTGCGAGTCGTTGATATGATTCAGATCGGTGACCTCTTTATTGAATTTATCTTGAAAATTTCTAACAGCCATATCGTATCTGCCTTCCGATTTCCTCACTTCCTGTTCCAGCCTTAATTTTTCGTTTGTTAGTTTCGTATTTTCTACGAGAATTTGACTATGGAGGAGAGTAAGGTGATCTAATTCTTTTGTTAGATTCGAGATCGTCAATTTGGCTGCTTCGTTATCCTCCTCCAGTTTCTTTATCTTCGACCTCAACTGAAAAAAAAACATTAAAAATAGTTTAATAAGAGGAGATTACAACGTGGCGGTTTTTTAATCATAGAAAAAAATTCCCGGTTTTTTTCCCCCGGTGCGCAGAAACTTTTCACGGTCAATGAAATTAAACAGGGTTACAATAGTTGAATTTTTAACCAAAAAGATTAATTTTCTACCAAAAGACGATTTTTCAACAAAATACATGAATTCTCAAACAAATGGTAGAATTTTCAACTAAAAAAGATCAATTTTTAACAAAAAATGGTAGGATTAATTAAAAAAAAAATTAACAAAAGTGATGAATTTTCAACGAAAATGATGAATCTTCAACTGAAATGGATGAATTGTAAACCAAAAAGATGAATTTTTAACAAAAGTTTAACTTTCAACCAACTATTTAGTTTTATTTTCAATCAAAAAGATTAATTTCCACCAAAAAAGACCATTTTTCAACAAAATACATGCATTTTCCAATTAAAAGATAAATTTTCAACCAAATAGTAGAATTTTGACATAACAAATTTTAATCAACTTTCATTTAAAAAAAATGTATTTTCAACAAAACTGATGAATTTTCAACTAAAATTATGAATCTTCGACTGGAATAGTTGAATTTTAAACAAAATAGATGAATTTTTAACTAAAATGATGAATCTTTAACTGGAATATGTAGTTGAATTTTGATTTTAAAAAGTTCAATTTTCAACCAACAAGGGACATTTTCAGATGAAAAAAATTAATTTTCAACCAAACTGATGAATTTTTAACTGAAATGATAAATCTTCAACTGGAATAGTTGATTTTTAACCAAAAAGATGAATATAATGGGAACTTAACACTTTTCAGTGGAACAATTTTAATTAAATTAAGTTAAACTGCCAAATTTCCAATTTTTAATTTTTATAAATTGCACAGTTCAAAGATTCAGATTCAGTGGGGAAAAAATATAAATCCACGTTGTCATTTCCATTCCTCTATATTGAAGAATTAATAAATTTACAAATTTTCTAAATTATATCACTTTAAGCTAGGAAAATTAAAAATGGAACGATTAAATTTGTTGGTTAACTGAACACTTTTTAAATTAGATGTTAAATTATTTTTATTTTAAGTATTTTCAAATAAAAACTTGTTAAATTGTCATTTATACATTAAAATTTTGTTTTTGTTTTGAAATATTTTTAAATGCTCTCGAAAAATTATTTATTCAAAATAAAAAATGATTAAAAATTTTCTCAGGAATATCAAGACATTTTTTTTACTATCTTAAAACCTTTTAAAATCCTTAAATAGCTTGAAAAATGTATTTTAACATCTTTAAAAATCTAAATTTTCTAAATATCTCTTAAACTTATTTGATTTTGTTTAAATTTTGTAATCTTGCAAAACTGAAACACACTTTTCGAAATTTTATGAAATCATCTGAAAATTTCCCAGGAATCTTAAGAAAGTTTTTTTTATTCTCTTGAAACCTTTGATAATTTTTAAGAAGCTTCTTGTTTCGAAATCATCCAAAATATAAATTTTTAAACGAATTTCTTGAAATCTTTGCAATTTTTAAATTATTTTTGAATCTATTCAAAACTTTTAAACATTTTACATATCTTTAAAAATGATTAGAATTTTTCCTAAAATTTCCAAGAATTTTTTCTACATAAACTTTTAAACTTTCCAAATATATTTTAGAATAGTTCGAACTTTTCCTACAATTTTATTAAAATGCTTCAAAATTAAACAAATTGCCTTTAGGTCACCTAGTTTCCTTTTTTGGCTATTTTGAACATCTTTTGAAATGTTTTGAAATCTTTTCGAATATTCTCTCGAAATTAAATTTTCAAAATAAAAAATCATGTTCAACTTTCTTAGCAATCTTGAGATTACATTATTTTGAAATATTCAACAATTTACACATATAAAAAAAAGAAATGTTCACAAGTTTAAAATTATTTTTGGACCTCTATAGAACTTCTAAATATCTCTTGAACTTACTCGAATTTTTAAAAATCTTTTAATCTTGCAAAATTGCAAAATTTTGCTTTTAAATCTTCTAAACTCTTATTCGAAAAGAATGAACCTTATTTTGCCGAATTTTCAAAATCCCGAATGTGGAAAAATACCAAAACAAAAATTTCCGGAAAAATTAAAATTCCGAAAAAATTAAACTACCAGAAACGTTTATCCCTGAAATTTTGAAATCTGGATTTCCAAATTCCCGAAAATAGTAAATTTCTGAATTTTGAAATATCCGAATATAGTAAATTTCCGAATTTTCAAATTCCCCAATATAATTAAATTGTCGAATTTCCAAATTCTCGAATACATTAAATTGTCAAATTTTCAAATTCCCGAAAATAGTAAATTGCTAAATTTTCAAATTAACGAAAATAGTAAATTCTCGAATTTCAAATTCCCGAAAATAGTAAACTATCCAATTTTCAAATTCTTGAAAATAGTAAATTGCCGAAATTTTAAATTCCGAAAAATAATGAATTGCGGAATCTTTGAATTCCTGTACAAAAAAATATTTAATAGTTCTTATTCTGTTAGAATAATCTTTTATTTCATATGAAGTATTTATTCTCCAGTTTACTATTAAATGTTTTCATTCGGGAATTTAAAAATTTAGATTTCAATTAGGTATTTTTTGAAGTAAGCTTTAGGAAAGTATGAAAAAACAGAGAAAATATCTTGAAAATAGGGGAAAAAGGAAAAATTTGTCGAAAAAAGGGGAATAGGGTAATAAAATCAAATTTAATTACTGTGTCATTCTCCCTGTTGAGAGTGATGAGCATTTCAGCTGACTTCCTTTCCGCGTTTTCTTTGTACTGTAAGATTTCAGCCTTTTGCTTCTTCATTTCGACAGCCATATTTTCGACGTCGATTATCTTCTTTTCCAAATGTGCTTTACGTACGCTATTTTGTTTGCTTTCTCTCTTCAGTGCATGGCATTCCTGTATCCTTCTTTCTAGGGAGTTTTGTAATTTTTCGCAGAACCTCTGTGATTTTTCTAGTTTCGTGATTAGAGGCACTAGTTTGTCGTCGACAGTCTGCAAAAGAAATAATTTTTTATCAGTTTTAGTTCTTTAAAAAGCGGATAAAGCGTCTCGTATAAAATATTTATTTTTATTACACTTTGCAGGCCTTGGACTCAGTTTAGAGATTTAAAAAAAGTGTCAAAACTAGCATGAATTTTGAAAAAAAAGTAGCAAAATAGTGTCCTGCATTTTTCAAAATAATAAACTTATAATATAAATCACGCAGGCCTCAGATCGACTAGCATGTTATTTCGTTTTTTAACAAACATAAAACAATAAACAGTATTCAGTGACAACTATTTTCTTCTTTCTAAGGTTTCTACTCAAATACTGGAAAAAAAATTCCCTGACAATTCCAGATTTTTTCCAGATATAATTTTTCATAGTACTTTCACAGTATTTTAATTCAAGCATTTCGAATTTTTTAAAAGAATCTCCTCGGAATATGTATAAAATTTCTTAATATGTAATTTCTTAATTATACAAGTTACTAGGGATTTAATTAATATGTTTGATTTAGACTTAATCATTTCTTGAATTTGTTCCTAAAGCCCATGAATTTTAATAATAATTCAAATTTTTATTTTATCTTCAGATACTTAAAATTCAGTGCATATTTAACTTATTAATATTTTAAATGAAAGATATTTTCCAGGTGAGTAAAAACCCTGTAAAACAGATGGAATAAAGAGATTTTTTACGAAAATAGGGAAATATATTTTTTTTAGTAAAATTAATGTGAATATTATATTAAATTCAACTTAAAACGCTTCAAATTTCTAACATTTCAATATAGATGAATTTTTTACCAAATGAGTTTAATTTTCAACAGAAAATGGAATACTTAAATTTTCAGTAAAAAAAAAAAAAAGAATAATTTTGAACCAAAAAATATGAATTTTTAACAGAATAGTTAAATTTTAAACCAAAAAGATCAAATGTCAATTAAAATGAAGAATATTTAACTGGAATCTGGAATAGTTGAATTTTCAACCAAAAAATATGAGCTTTCAACGAACTAAAATAACGAAGCTTTAACTGGAATTGTTGAATTTTTAACAAAAAAGATAAATTTTTAAACATGAAGATTAATTTTCTACAAAAAAAAATGAATTTTCAACAAAGTACATGAAATTTCAACCAAATAGTTGAATTTTTAATTTAAAAATATCAATTTTTAACCAAATAATTGAGTTTTCAAATAAAAAAGCTAAATTATCTACCAAAAATTGAATAGTTAAATTTTTAGTTAAAAAAATTAATGTTCGACAAAAAAAAACGAAATTTCAACAAAGTAGTCGAATTTTTAACCAAAGTGATGAATTTTCAACCAAAAAATTATGACTCTTCAACACGAATGGTTGAATTTTGAACCAAAAAGATAAATTTTCAACTAAAATTATGAATCATTAACTAGAACAGTTGAATTTTTAAGCAAGAACATTAATTTTATATTAAAAAGGACGAATTTTCAACAAAATACATGAATTTTCAACCACATAGTTGAATTTGTAACTAAAAAATATCAATTTTCAAGCAAATAGTTGAATTTTCAAATGAAAAAGATACATTTTCTACCAGAAATGATATAGTAGAATTTTCAGTTAAAAAATTAATGTTCAACCAAAAAAACGAAATTTCAACAAAGTAGTTGAAAAGTGATGAATTTTCAACCAAAATTATGAATCTTTAACAGGAATAGTTGAATTTTAAACCAGAAATATGAATTTTCAACTAAAATAATGAATATTTAACTGGAATCTGGAATAGTTGAATTTTCAGTCAAAAAGAGTTTTCAAGTGATCAGCTGAATTCTCAACGAAAATGATGAAACTTCAACTGAAATAGTTGAATTTTTAAACCAGGAAGATTATTTTCTACGAAAAAAGACGAATTTTCAACAAAATATACGATTTTTCAACTAAAAAAGATAAATCTTCAACCAAAAATTAAGTAGTTAAATTTTCAGTTAAAAAATTAATTTTCAACCAGAGATGAACTTTCAACTAAATTAGTTAAATTTTCGGGTTAAAATATTAATTTTTAACAACAACAAAATGAATTTTCTACAAAAAATTTAAATTTTCAACCAGAGATGAATTTTCAACCAAAGTGATGAATTTTCAACCAAAGAAATGAATTTTTAACAAAACAGTTTTAACTTTTAACCAAGTAGTTGAATTTTCAAACAAAAAATATGAATTCTCAAAAAAAAATGTAATAATTGATATTTCAAGCAAAAAGATGTTAATTTTAAATAAAAAACAGTAGAATTCGACAAAGAAAGACGAATTTTCAACTGAGAAAGAGTTTGCAGTCAAGAAAGAAAAAAATGGCAACCAAACTGTTGAATTTTCAAGCAAAAATATGAATTTTTAACTAAGAAGATTAATTATCAACAAAATACATTAATTTTAAATCAAACAGTTGAACTTTTAACTAAAAAATTTTGAACCAAAAATAGAATATTTCAATTACGAGTTCAAAACATTAATTTCTAACAGAAAAAAACGAATTTTCAACTAAATAATAATAATTCTTGGTAATAACTGTTGTAAAATGTCTAATATAATGAAAATCGTTATTCTGAAACTAAAGAATCTTCAATGTGGACAGACCATCGTACTTTATTATAGTTAATTTGAAAAATATTTCATTTGAAAAAATATTTAAGCTTTAAAGTTTTATTTAAATCCTAAACAGTTGTGTTTGAAATCAGTCAAATTTAAAGAAGTTAAATTAATAATTATAATAGATAATACTGTAAGTTCTAAAAAAACTGTCACTACTCACAGTATCATATTCTAGTTTTGAATAGAATAATCTTTTAAGATGTAAAACGAACAATAGTATTTTCAAATACCGTATATTTGAAGAAAAAAGAGGAAAAAGGGAAAGTTCTCCGAGAATAGGGGAAAAGGGGGAATTTGAAGGGAAAAAAAACGGAAAAGTAAAATACTACTCACACTATCGAAAGAACTCTTGGCAACCAAATCGCTCCTTAAGGCGTTTAGCTCCGTAAATAAGAGATTATTAGTTTCCTTCAACTCCTGAATGTGATGACCGGTATCCACGTCATTCAAATCACTCTGGTACGTTTTATGGTATGGAATGTAATCCAAAGAATCTTCAGAGTCGCTGCAGGTTTTTGTATATTTGGAGAACCTCAATCGACTCGAAGACTTTTGTTGAGTCTCTTGCAATCCGATTCTGGCTAAGGAGACAGTCCTGTCGGGTTCTGAAAAGGCTTCCGAATCTGAAAGCGTGCAAGCTTGATTTTTTATGTGGTCCAGGATGTTCTCAGACCTACTCTTTCCCACGACTCCGTCCATTTTTAGTTTTTGCAGTGCACTTCTTTCGAATATTTCCTTCATCGACATTCCTTCCAATGCGAGGACGAAATCGTCGGATAGGATTTTCGAACTTAGGAGCACGTCCAGGACGATCTTCTTGTGCTCGTTGCTGATTGTGTCGGAGTTTTCGGTGGTTTTCAAGGTGTCTTTCATAAATTTGACGAGCTCCTGAAAATTAAATTTAGGAACTTATATTGTATAAAGTCAAGATTAAAATTTGTGATTCTCTTCTTCGTACCAACTTTAGTTTTCAAAAACAAAAATTATTTGAATGACTAACTTTAGGAGCTTTGCAAAATGTTGAATGAAAAATAAATTAGGTCCTAAAAATCAAAATTTATTATTGTATTATATAACATAAAGATTGAGATCTTTGATTCTCTTCTTAGCTCCAACTGTAGTCTTCACAAGAGATTTTAAAGGACTAACTTTAGGAACTTTACAAAATGTTTAATCAAATATAAATGAGATCATAAAATAAAAATTTATTATACTATTATATACTGTCAAGCTTGAAATCTGATTCTCTTCTTCGCACCAACTGTAGTTTCCACAAAAGAGATTCTAAACGACTAACTTTAGGAACGTTACAAAATGTTTAATCAAATATAAATGAGATCAAAAAAATAAAATTTATCTTGGAATATATTTTGATATTATACTCAGATTTCAACAGCCCAAAATGCTCTGAAAAGAGGGGAAATAGGGTGATTTTCACGAAAATAGGGGAATAATAGGAGAATAAATTCTTTTACAGAAGATAATTGTAGATACCGTATTGAATTCAAAACGAAACGCTCAAAATTTCTAAGATTTCAAGTTGAAATATCTTGCATTTTGAACAAAATAACTAGTTCAATTTAAAAAAAAAAAGATAATTTTCAACAAAAAATATCATTTTCAACCAAGAAAGACGAATTTTCAACCAAATAGTTCAATTTTCAAAAAAAATAAATAATTTTCAACCCAAACCATTGAATTTACAATTAAATAGTTGAAATCTCAAGCAAAAGTAATCATTTTTGAAACAAAGTGATTAATTTTCAACCAAAAAGTTAATTTTCAAGTCAAAAAGAGAAAGTTTTTAGAAGAGAGTTGAATTCTTAACCCTGAAAGTTGAAACTTCATCAAAAAAGTTCATTTTCAAGCAAGAAGATTAATTTTCTGCTAAGTGACGATTTTTTCAAACAAAATACATTAATTTTCCAAAAAATAGTTGAATTTTAAACAAAAAAGGTATATTTTCAACCATAAATGGAATAGTTAAATTTTCAGACAAGAAAAAAATGTCAACCAAACTGTTGAATTTTCAAGCTAACAAAACGAATTATCTTCAAAACAGTTGAATTTTAAATAAAAACGTTAATTTTCAACCAAACAGTTGAATTCTCAACCAAATTGTTGAATTTTCAACCAAATATTTAAATTTTCTACCAAATTGTTGAATTTTCAAGCCAAAAAGACGAATTTTCTACAAAACAGTCAAATTTTCAACCCGAAAATATGAATGTCTAATTTAAGAAAGTGAATTTTCAACCATAAAGTTCAATTTCCAACCAAAGTAGTTGAATATTAAATCAAAAAGGATTACTTTTTCACAAAATTGTTGAATTTTTAACAAAATAAATTACTTTTCAACAAAATACATGAATTTTCGAGCAAATAGTTCAATTTTCAACTAAAAAAAATATAAAATTTGCACAAAAAATTGAATAGTTAAATTTTCAGTTAAAACAATTAATTTGCAACCAATAAAAAAGAAAATGTTAAGGAAAACAGTTAAATTTTCAACTAGAGATGAAGTTTCAACTAAAAGGATGAATCTTTTTCAACTTCTAAGTAAAAAAACATGAATTTTCAACAACAAAAAATTAATTTTTAACTATGGTGTTCAACTTTTAACCAATTAGTTCAATTTTCAACCAAAAAAGAACAATTCTGAACGAAAAATAATATAGTTGATACTTCAATCAAAAAATACTTTTATTTTATATAAAAAACAGTTGAATTCTACTAAAAAATATCCAAAGAAATTAACTTAAAAATTAAAAAGACGAACGATTAACAAAATAGTTTAATTTTTAATCACAAAAGATTTTTCAGTCAAGAGTGAACAAATTTTTTAACCAAAGTGTTGAACTGTCAAGCAAAAAGGCGATTTATTTAGGAAACAGTAGAATTTTCAACCCGAAAATATACATTTTTAACAAAAAAGTTAATTTTCAACCAAAAAAGATGAATTTTCAATTCCAAAAGAACGAATTCTCTGTCCAAAAGGCGAATGTTGATCAAAACAGTTGAATTTTTGACCAAAAAATATGATTTTTTAATACAACAGTTGAATTTTCAACAAAATAATAATGAATTCTGAACCAAAGATACAATAGAGGACGTTTTTTACCAACAAGAATTAACTTTCAACTAAAAATAGTTGGATTTTCTTATTCGTTTCTATTAATTCAGTTCATATTTGAACAAAAAAACGTGAAAAAGGGGAAGTTTTTTTAAAAACAGGTGTCTTTCATAAATATGACGAGGTCCTAAACATTAAATTCAGGAATTTTTACATTTACATAATATATAAAGTCAAGCTTGAAATTTTCTTCGCACCAACTTTAGTTTTCAAAAAAAAAAAAAATAATAAAATAAAAAATTTAAACGACTAACTTGATCAACTTTACAAAAAATATTTAATAAAATGTAAATGAGATCAGAACAGTTATAATTTATTTAGGATTTATTAGGTATACTATTATATACTGTCAAGCTTCAAATCTTTCGTTCTATTCTTCGCATCAACTTTAGTTTTAAAACAAAAACAAAAAAAATTTAAACGACTAACTTGATCAACTTTACAGAAAATATTTAAAAAAATGTAAGTGAGATCCGAAAAGTTATAATTTATTATGAATTTTTTAGGTATACTATTATATACTGTCAAGCTTGAAATCTTTGATTCTCTTCTTCGCACCAACTTTAGTTTTCAAAGAAATAAACAATTTTAAACGACTAACTTTAAAAACTACACAAAATGTTGAATAAAAAATAAATGAGGTCCTAAACATCAAAATTTATTATAGTATTATATACCATAAAGCTTGAGATCTCTGATTCTCTTCTTCGCACCAACTTTAGTCTTCAAAAAAAGAATGTCAAACTACTACTAACTTTAGGAACTCTACAAAAGATATTTAAAAAATATAAATGGGGTCCTAAAAATTTTAATTTAGTTAGGAATTTATTATACTATTATATACAGCCAAGCTTGAAATCTTTGATTCTCTTCTTCGCACCAACTTTAGTTTTCAAAGAAAAAAAACAATTTTAGACGACTAACTTGAGAAACTTTACACAAAAAGTTGAATAAAAAATAAATCAGGTCCTAAAAATCAAAAATAATAAAGGAATTTTAAACGACTTTAGCAACTTTATGAAATGTTTAATAAAAGTTAAATGAGGTCCTTATA
Source organism: Andricus curvator (assembly GCA_932195095.1). Taxonomy (NCBI): domain Eukaryota; kingdom Metazoa; phylum Arthropoda; class Insecta; order Hymenoptera; family Cynipidae; genus Andricus; species Andricus curvator. Next base: position 46,031 of record CAKNYM010043012.1, on the reverse strand, counting down.
ATTATAATTTATTTAGGAATTATTAGTTATACTATTATATACTGTTAGGCTTGAACTATTTGATTCTATTCTTCGCAACAACTTCAGTTAACAAAAAAAAATCATTTTAAGCAACTGAACTTCAGAAAATGTTTAATATAAATGATTACCTTAAGATGCATGCGAAGCACTTCACAATATTTCTTCACTCGTTCAGTCTCAGATCCCGATCCGTCTAATTCAGCTGCAATATCAGGTTTCGAAACCAATTTCAGCCACTTCAAATAATCAACTTCTTTTTCTAATTCATTCTTCTGAGCCATCAGCTTTTGAATATATTCAGTCATCGTTTTCACATCGATTGGTTCGCTACCATTAACATAATTAAGTTGAATGACCTCATCAGTGAATTTAACGCTAATGCCAATATCGTTAAGTTCTTTGATTAAATCACTTAGCTGAGAACTTGCACTTTCCGTCGAGAAGTCTGATTTATTCCGAGACTTATCCAGCAATTGAGAAGTTGTCATGTGATTGTGAAGCTTCGCTATTTCCTTATTTTTGCTCCACAGCTCTGTGTTCACCAGTTTTTGCAAATTTTGTGTCTTCACTTGCAATTCTTTCTCCAACTGGTCAATCTTTTGATTCTTGTCGTGCAGCTCTGCACTTTTCAGGAATAATTCTCGGCGAAGTTTTTCTTTGTCGTCGCTGAAATCAGAATTGCAAAATTCGAGACTCGCTTGGTCGTATACTTCTTTCAGTTGATTTAATTCCAACATTTTATCGTGAAGTTCTTCTTTCATAGAGTTCTTCTCACATTCGAGAACTTCTATTGTTTGTTCCTTGGTTTGTAGCTTTTCTTGTAGTTCCTGGAGAAAATAGGAATTGTAATTAAATGCATTCAAAGAAATATTTTCTCTTTCTCTGATATCCAGTTTTTAATAGTTTTGGATAACTTCAAAAAATGCTTAGTTTCTTGAACCTACTTTTAAAATCAAACAATATATAAAATTGGACAAATTCAATAAACTGTGATTTTTTTAATATATTAAAAATAAAAGTCTATCGGAATTAAATTTCCTCAATTCGAAACAATATTGTTCTTGAGCTTTGAACAAGTTCAGGGATCACAGTGCAAAAGGAGCTCAAAAAGGGAAATGGGTCATTTTTTTAAGAAAAAAGGGAAAAATGGGGGAAAGATTAAAAATTAATTTTTACACATAGAAAAGAATAAACAATTTTTTTATAAGAAATGTTGCATTTTTAAATCATTTTTTAATGACTTATGACGTTAAAGATTTTTTTTTACAAATTCCCTACTCAGAGTCCATTGGCTAACTATTAATTTGCCAAAAAAACATTATTCGTCAGTAACGACCCATCTTTTTAAAAAAATCGACTTTTTTCCAAAAATTTTGTCTGAAAATCTTAATTTATGAAATTTTCATGTTGAATTCAACATTTGAACATTGAAGAAAATTCTACTGTTGAAAACACAATGTTCAATTTTCTTTAATTTTCATCAGTTGAAATTTCAATTTTCAACAACAGATTTTTCAATAATAGAATTTTAATTTTATTTGCCAGTAGCGACAAGTTTTCGAAAAAATCGACTTTTTCCAAATTTTTATTTTATGAGTTTAAATGTTTATTTATTGAATTCTAATATCGAATTCAACAGTTTGATATTGAAAAAAAAATCAACTGTTGAAAACTTCATGTTCAATTTTCTTTCATTTTTAATTTTCTTCAATTTTCTACTATTGAAAATTCAATCATCAATTTTCTTCAATTCCCTACAGTTGAAAATTCAATGTACTTCAATTTTCAACAATAGGATTTTTAAACGTTAACAATTCAGATATCAATTTTCTTTCATTTTGAAGAGTTAATCATTTAATTTTCAATTCTCTTTAATTTTTAACAGTAGAATTTTCTAATTTTGATAATACAATTATCAATTTTTTTCAACGTTCAGCATATGAAAATTAAATTTTCTCCCATTTTCAATATTTGAATGTTCAACTTACAATTTTCTTGATTTTTCAACAATTGAATTATCATCTGTTGAATATTCAATTATAAATTTTCTTTCGTTTTTAATTTTCTTCAATTTTCTACTATTGAAAATTCAATTATCAATTTTCTTCAATTCCCCACGGTTGAAAATTCAACGTTCTTCAATGTTTAACAATAGGATTTTCAACTGTTAAAAATTCAAATATCAATTTTCTTCAATTTTCAAGAGTTGATAATTTAATTTTCAATTCTCTTTAATTTTCAACAGTTGAATTTTCTAATGTTGATAATTCAATATCAATTTTTTTCAATTTTCAGCATATAAAAATTAAATTTTCTCTCATTTTCAATATTTGAATATTCAACTTAGAATTTTCTCGATTTTTCAACAATTGAATTTTCATCTGTTCAAAATTCAATTATAAATTTTCTTCAATTTTCAAAAATATAATTTTCATCTGTTGAAAATTCAATGATAAATTTTCTTTAATTTTCCACAGTAGAAAATACAATACCAATTTTCAAGAGTTAATCATTTAATTTTCAATTATGTTCAATTTAATGCAGTTGAAAATTCAATATACTTCAATCTTCAACAATAGGATTTTTAATTTATAAAAATACAATTATCAATTTTCTTTAATTCTCAAAATTAATAATTCGATTTTCAATTCTCTTCAATTTTCAACAGTTGAATTTTCTGCTGTTGATAATTCAATTATTACTTTTCTTCAATTTTCAACATTTTAGAGTTCAATTTTCTGTTAAAAAGTCAACTATTGAAAATGGAGGAAAATTGATCATTGAATTTTCAACAATTGAAAATGCAATTCTTGCAAATGAAAGAAAATTTTAAACTGAATTTAAGAAACAAACATTTCAATCTATGAAAAAATGCGATAAATGTTGATTTTTTCGAAAACAGGTTGCCACTGGCCAATAATATTTAAAAAATTAACAGTCATCCGATGAAATCTCAGTAGGGAATATATAAGATTTAAAAAAATTCCAACTCTGATCATCTTCTTGTTTAGGCCGTTCGAAATCTATTCAGGGTGAAATAAAAAAGTCCAACAAAGAATCAAATTTGTTAAAAGAAAAAATTGTTATATGCTTAAAATCGTTCTCATTATTAAAAATATTTTCTCATTAAAAAAATACCATCAATAATAATTAAATCATGATACTTTTTCCGTCCGAAGAATTATTTCAGTTTAAAAGTTTTATTTAAATCCTCAATAGTTTAAAAATAAAATTACAGCCGCAAGAGTCCCGCGTTTGAAATTTCCCGCATAATTCAAATATTGTATTCTCGAAAGTAGCATATTTAATGAGAAAAGGGGAAAAAGGGGACATTTTTCGAGAATAGAGGAAAAAATTAGTCAAAGTAGGCGCCGTTCACCTATCAAAAAGGGTTTCGGAACCTATTAAGACGTTAATTGAGTCATTCAAACCTCCCCATCCCATACCTCCTCCTACTACCCTTTCAACCCTACTTTCCCTCTCCACAAGTCAACCTTAGCTTTCCCTCCCTTCCACAACTTATTCCTCCTCTACTTCCCCAGCTAACACACCCTTTCCCCTACTTCTCTTTCCCAATTCTCAATTCCCCTTCCTTACTCACCCCCACTACTCTACTAGCTCTCTTCATAATTTCCCCTATTTCCCCACCGCCAAATTCACCACACTCGCTCCCCCTCAACCCCCTGTCCAACCCAATCCCTCATTACCGTCACTTCCCCTAATTCACCCTCACTTCCACTACCCCCCCCCCACACATTTACCCCCCATATTTCCACTACTTCCCCACCCCTCATTTGCCCTAAATTCCCCTAATTCCCATCTATTCACTACCCCTACTTCCCATCTCATTTGCCCTTCACTTCCCCACCCAAATTGCCCCTACCATTATTTCTCCTTACTTCCCCATCCCTCATTTCCCAATAACTTTCCCTCCTCTAACTTTCCCTTTCTTCATCTAGTTCCCCTATCATAATTTTCCCTCTCTTCATCTACTTCCCCTATCATAATTTCCCCATACTTCCCCTCCTTGGAAAAAAGTACGACTGACGGACGGACACCCGAAAGAAAATATATGAGTTTCTGTCTGTGGCTACGAAATTTTTGAAAAAGGGGAAACGCTGAGAAAGACTGTGATCCCTGCAAGTTCCAAAATTTGAATCATTAGGCTGCGAAATAAATTATCCAACCAGAGGAATTGAATGTTTTATTGAGCGGATATAAAGTGCGAAAGGAAGCTTTGATATTTCCGGATTATAAATATAAAAAAAGTCAATTTCCGCTCGTCTTTCGAGGAAACATGTCTGAAGAACACCTCGAGTCAACGCTCTCGTGCGGAAAGTTTACGTCAATCTATTTATAATCAACGCGATTTACGTTCAAAGTATCGTGAAACTGCACGAGCCACGAGATGCACTTCGTGTTCAAAGTTTCCCCTAGAATGGCAATTAATAGATGAAACGTGTTAAGGAAATATTGATTGATCCAATTAATCTTGACTTATAATATGAAATTAAAAAAAAGGAAATATATAAAAACAAGCACTCAAAATTAGGAAATTACTTTTTTTATTTCTTGCTCCTCAAACGGAAGAATTTTTATTTTAAATAAAAGCACTTTAAATTATAAAAATTAAATACCTCAGACTCGACTTGAATCTGCTTTTCCAGTCGAATTTTCTCAGCCTTGATAGTATCAATTTCGTCTCTTAGGTCGTTTATCTTGCTTTCCATTTCCTCAAATCGTTGCTGCACACACAAAAAAAACATTTTTCTCCGTCAATAAAACTCAAACACATTTTATTTTGGTTAAATGATTTTATTCAGAAAATAAATTCGATTACATGGTTAATTGATACAAAACTAATCATGCGTAAGCAACAAATAAAATATTCTGTTAGTAAAAAACAATGTTTGGGTGACGAATAATAAAATTTTAAGCGACAAAGAGAATGCGGACTAATTATGTTGTTTTTTTTAGTTTTTTCTTTTTAAACATTATCATTCTTATTCAGGCATGCCAGTTAAATTCTCAGAACAGGAAAATACCAAAATTAAACAAGTTTTAATGTAATCTACAAATATTCAGTTTCTAATGCTTCCAATTTAAAATTGTCTGACTATTAAGTCTCTCAATTTTTAATTACATAATTTTGAATGATTTAAATACAAAATAATTCAATTCTTATGGTTGTAATCTACAATTATTCAATTTCGAATACTTCCAACTTAACATTGTTTAACCATTAAGTCTTTCAATTTGTAATCGCATAATTTTGAATGATTTAAATAAAAAATAATTCAATTTGTATGGTTGTTTTCAATTTTTAAAGCCTTTAGTTGAAAATTGTTCAATTTCAAATGATTTTCATAAAAACAAAAAAAATAGAGTGTTTTAATCTAAAATAACCCAAATTGAATCTAAAATAATTCAAAATGATAGAATTTCAATCGTTATTAATTAGAAACTGTACAAATTATAAAGTTTGAACCTCAATTTTAATTCTGAACTCTTTCAATTCCAAATTTTTAATTATTTGAAGTCGAACGTTGCAAACTGGAAATTGCACAATTTTGAACGATTTAAAATTAAAACAATTTCATTTTTAAAGCCATTAGTTGAAAATTGTTCAATCTCAAATGATTTTGATTTGAATAAAAAAAAAATCGAGTGTCTTACTTTCAAATAACACAAAATTGAATTAAAAATAATTCAGAATTTCAATCGTTATTAATTAGAAATTATACAAATTATAAAGTTTGAATCTCAATTTTAATTCTGAACTCTTTCAATTGCATTTTTAAAATTATTTGAAGTCGAACGTTGCAAACTGAAAATTGCACAATTTTGAACGATATAAAATTAAAACAATTCCATTTTTTATGGTCGTTTTCAATTTTTAAAGCTTTTAGTTGAAAATTGTTCAATTTAAATGATTTTAATCTGAACAACACAAAATCGAGTTTTTAATAGAATTCAAAATTGAATCTAAAATAATTCAAAATTGTACAATGTCAGTCGTTATCAATTAGAAACTGTACAAATTGTAAAATTTGAATCTCAATTTTAATTCTGAACTCTTTCTATTCCATTTTTTTTTTAAATTATGTGATCTTGAACGTTGCAAACTGAAAATTACACAATTTTGAACGATTTAAATTTAAAACAATTCATTTTTGATAGCTTTTATTTTTTAAAAATTTAAATTTTAAATGACTTTCATTTGAATTAAAAAAAAATTGAGTGCTTTAATATAAAATAACTCAAAATTGAATTAAAAATAATTCAAACTTTTAAAATTTCAATAGTTCTTAATTAGAAGTTGTACAAATTATGAAGTTTTAATTTAAATTTTAATTCTAAACTCTTTCGATTACAAATTTAAAATTATTTGAACTTGAATGTTACATATTGAAAAATGCACAATTTCAAAAAGTTGAGAAAAAAATTGTAGAATTTTGAATGATTCAATTAAAAATTATTCTGAAATTGTGTTATAAAATTTAAATTTAAAATAATTCAATTTTTGACCGTTTTGAATTAAAAATACTTACATGGGTGTGTTGAAAAACTCTATTTTTTGAAACTCGAAACGTAATAGTGCGAAAAAATTGCGTTTTAGGAAAACAAATCGAGGCCAAAAAAGATTTTGATGTCTGCATTATTGACCAATTTTCTATGGGTTAAAAAAATTGACGAATTTTTTATAATTTCGTGTCGTATAAAAATCAGGACAAGATCAATATTTTTGCATTTTTGAGCGATTCACGCACCTTGCAAACCAACAATTTTTTCTGTATAATAACAAATAAATAGCATGTTTCTTTGATTTCACTTGATATTTAAGGAAGTGCATTTTTAATTTTATTCAAAATTTTTTCCAATTAACTAAATCCAAAAAACATGTTTTCTGAACACTTTTAAATAATTCTGACCTTCAAAAATGTTCGTTCAATTTATAATTTTATATTACTTTTCACTAACATAAACTGTACTTACAAAAAAATTCGCCACAATTTTTTGACCCATAGAAAATTGGTCAAAAATTGAAACTTTGCCCTGGTTTGTCGTTTCAAGTTTCAAAAAATCGGGTCTTTATACCCACTGTAAAACTCACAGTACCGGAGGAAATGTTCTATATGTCTATTTTTTACCTATTCCTAAAGTCCCTTCATTTTTATAATATTAACTAGAAATGATTTTCCTCATAATCGCACGAAACGTAATAAAATTCTCGCCTAGTAAGCCAAAGTTGAAGTCAATCTAATAAAAAGAATATTGCAAAAAAATTCAAATTTCGATGTTTTCGAAAAATTGGAATAACTCTTGAAATAAGTAATATTTTTCAAAGTTCTTTGGCTCATTTTAAAACTAAGTATCTACCATATTTTGCCAAATTGTTAAGATATCTTTCGAATTTTTTCCCTAGATTCTACCCTAGGTTTAAACTTGGTGCAAAATGACGCACAATTTCAAATAATTACTGTGCTCATCACATGATCTGAAAAAATAACATTTTTATAAATATTACCAAAATTCATTAAAATATGATAAATAACGATTTTTTTTAATGTTGGTAAGTATTTACACATTTTTTTAATTTTTCGATTTTTTTGCACAAAGTTTGACCCTTGGGCAGAATCTAGCGAACAAAATTCTAAAATTATCTTAACAATTTAGAAAAATACTGTGGAGACTTTTAGGGTGCCCAATAGAAAATCAAATTTTTGATTTTTTAAAACGCGAGGGAAAAATTTATTTTATTTTTATAACTCAAAAGAATGTTAATTATTCCAATTTTTCGAAAACATCGAAATCTGAAATTTGTTTACAATATCTTTTTATCAAATTGATATTTTTCCTTCAAATTGAGCTTATTCGGCGAAGTATTTTATTACCTTTCGCGGCACTTTGAGCATAAAATGTGAATTTTATTACTATAAAAATTAAGGCACTTCAGCAACACAGGGTGGCCGAAAAACTTTATTTTCCAAATTCCCTGACTTTTCCCTGGACAATTTTTCATTTTCCCTGACGGAATGAAGCAATATTTCAGGATTAAAATTTAAAATTTATTGATTTAAACCAAAAAAGATTATTTTTTCTACCATAAAATATGAATTTTCAATCCAAAAGGGCGAATTTTGAACAAAATAGTTGAATTTTTAAATAAAAAATATTAAAGTTCGACCAAAAACAGTTGCAGTTTTAACTTAATCATTGAATTTAAAAAAATATATTTTTACCCAAACAGTCGCATTCACAGCCAAATAGTTTAACTTTAAAGCGAAAGAGGCGAATTTTCAACAAAAAGATGAATTCACAACGAAAAATGTAATAGTAGATATTTTTATTTTTTTTTCAAACTAATTTTCAAATAACAAAGATTAAACTTTAACCAAAAATAGTTGAATTTTAACCAAATAATTTAATGTTTAACAAATTAATTTTTAACGAATTTTGAACAAATTAGTTGGATTTTTTAACCAAATACTTGAATTTTCAATCACAAATGTTACATTTTCAGTTAAAAAAGTTAATTTTAAATAAAACAAAAAAATAAATAAATTTCGACCAAAAAATACGTCTTTTTAACAAAATACTTGAATTTGTAACAAAATAATAAAATTGTTTACCAAATTCTTAAATTTTCTACCTAAAAAGATGAATTTTCAACCAAACAGTTGAATTTTTAATTAAAAAAGATCAATTTTCAACAAAATAGTCCAACTTTCAACCAAAGAGATGAATTTTCAACTTAAAAGCTGAATCTTGTACTGGAATAATTAAATTTTTAGTTACTATAATTAATTTTCAACCAAGAAAAAATAAATTTTCATCCAGAGATGGATTTTCAACTAAAATGATGAATCGTCATAAATTTTATTTTGTTAACAACATGTTTCAAACTTCAACCAAGAAGTTCAACTTTTAATCAGAAAAGATAATTTAATTTTAAATAAAAAACAGTTGAATTCCCTCAAAAATGTTGAATTTTCAACATAAAAGTTCAGTTCCAAGAAAAATATGAATTTTAATCAAAAATTTGATTTTCTACGAGAAAAAAATAATCGTCAGGGGGAAGCAACTATAAAAAAAAGGAACAAAATTCCCTAATTTTTCCCTCACCAATTTTTCATTTTCGCTTACGATTAATAATCAAAGGGTAGAATCTTAATCTTGAAACATTTTTAACATAGACTCATTTATAAACTGAGTAACAATTATAAATTAAAATGTATTTTGAAAGCTATTTAAAGTGCCTCTCATAGAAATACCCTGACTTTTGCAAGATTTTTTTTCAAAATCCCTGACCTACGGCCATTCTGCAATAGCTTAAAAAACAGGCGAGTAGATAATTTCCGCCGGTAGTGTAAGTTTGGATCATTCTAGCTGAAAAATTGTTTAATTTCTGACATTACAATTTGGAATATTTTATAAACGTTCTCAATTTAAAATTATTGAATTTTAAAGCTGTCAAACTAAGAAGCTCAAATGATGAACTCTGCATTTAAAATTATTAATTCTAAGGTTTGGAATTAATATAAAATAATTTAGTTTGTAAGAGATATGTGAAAAGTCAAAAGCAAATGAAAATTTTCAGAGTTTTTCTGGCAACTGTCCTGTAACTAAAACTTTAAAAAATTTCAAACTGGACAGAAAACGATAATTATTTTTAATTGTTATGAAAGCCGCCTTTATTTTCTATATACATCCAAACATAAAATTCAAGGTCCATGTTTACATAAATGTGCAAATAAACATTTTAAAAATTTAGTAGGAAAAATACACAAGTTCTTTCACACAATTCGGTACCTACCTCCATTCGCATGGACGCACATAAGCAGGAGAACATTGTTTAGTTTTTTTTTTAAATCGAACAATAAAGAAATAGTAAAAAAAATATTCAACGTCCGGAAAAGTCAGTGTCGTTTTCGAGATGCACGTTAAGACTCGAGTACATATTAAAACGTTACAATATGCAAGAATAATGACGCGCGATTTCCTGTTGTCGAAATCAAAGTCCGAGTTCGAATCGTTACTCGTTCATCGCATAATTATAAAATTAATTTTTTTTCGGCTGTTAACCGTCGTTATTATTTTTGTCGTTCGTCGGAGAACCACGCAGTGTTCGCTTACTGTTCGAAATGAATTTTCGTGCCGAGATCGGCGACTGTAAGGCGTCGTGACGTCGATCTTCTATCTATTATTAGACGAAGACGCCTTTTCGCGTCCCTATGTCCCGGAATTTGTGCACCATTAACAAGTCTTTTTATTTTTAATTCGCAAGTTTATCAACATTTGTCAAAAATCAGGGAAAATCGTATCGGTAGGAGTCAATCGAGTTTGGGATTCGCGAATTGAAAGCATCGGTCTCGAAGAAAAAGAAATAGAAGTTAGTCCAGTTTATTCATCAAAATTTAAGTAGAATAGATAATGCAGGGATCACAGTGCAAAAGAAGCTCAAAAAGGGAAAATATGGTAATTTTTCAACGAAAAATGGGAAAATAGGGAAAGATTAAATATTAATTTTTACAGGTAGGAAAGAAGAATAGTATTAATAACGATAAATGATAATGACGTCTGTCATTAAAGAATTTATTTTGACAAATAGCATATAGTTACAAATGATCAGAGTTGGGATTTTTTTTTAATCTCGTAAATTCCGACTGAGAGTTCATTGGATACTATTAATTTGCCAAAACATTTTCCAGTAGCGAACCCGTTTTCGCAAAATACGACTTTTTTTTAGAAATTCTTGTTTTATGAATTGAAATATTTAATTATTAAATTCTCATGTGGAATTCAACAGTTGAAAATTGAAGAAAATTCAACTGTTGAAAATTCAATGTTCAATTTTCTCAAACTTTCATTCAACTGTTGAAAATTCAATTATCAATTATTTTCAATTTTGAAGAGAGAAAAATTTAAATTTTCCAGTTTGAAATTCAGATTTCAATTGTCCTCAAATATCAACAATTGAATTTTCATCTGTTAAAAATTCAATTATGAATTTTCTTTATTTGTCAACTGTTTAAAATTCAATGATCAATTTTCTTCAATTCTCAGCAGTTGAAAATTCAATTTTCATTATTTTTAAAAAGTTGAAAATTCAATTTTCAATTTGACTCAAATTTCAACAATTGAATATTTACCTGCTGAAAATTCAATTACGAATCTTCTTCAATTGCCAATTGTTTAAAATATAATTACCAATATTCTTCAGTTTTCATCTATTGAAAATTCAATTATCAATTTTCTTCAAGTTTCAACAGTTTAAAATTGAATTTTCTCAATTTTTCAACAGTTTAAAATTCAATTTTCTTCAAATTATAACAATGAAATTTTCATTTGTTGAAAATAAAATTATGAATTTTCTTCAATTTTCGAATATTCAACATTCAATTTCCTTCAATTTTAAACAGTTTAAAATTCAATTTTCAATTTTCTTCAAATTTCAACATTTAAATGTTCATCTGTTGATATTTCAATTAGCAATTCTCTTCAATTTTTATTTATTGAAAATTAAATGATAAATTTTCTTCCATTTTCCAAGTCGAAAATTCAATCTTCTTCAAATTTAAACAATTAAATTTTCAGCTGTTGAAAATTCAATTATCAATTTTCCTAAATTTTATCTGTTGAAAATTCAATGATCAATTTTTTTTCCATTTTCAACAATTATATAAATTCTATTATATAAACTGAAGAAAACTGAAAATTAAATTGTTGAAAATTGAAGACAACTGAACTTTCATTTGTTGAAAATTCAATTATGAATTTTCTTCCATTTTCAACCATTGAAAATGCAACTAACAATTTTCTTTAATTTTTATCTGTTGAAAATTCAATTACCAATTTTCTTAAATTTTAATTAGTTGTAAATTCAATTTTCTCCGATTTTAAACAGTTGAAAATTCAATTTTCTTCAGCTGAATTTTCAACAACTGAAAAGTAATTTTTCAGTTTTCTTAAATTTTAAACAGCTAAAAAATGCACTTATTAATTTTGTTCAACTTTCAACAAATTAATTTTAAATTTGAATTTTCAAATGTTAAAAATTCAACTGTTGAAAATTGGAAAAAATTGATCATTACATTTTTAACCGTTGAAAATTGAACTGTTGCAAATAAAATAAAATTGAATTTGATAAATAAGCCTTTCAATAAAAAAAAATACGATAATAGTTGATTTCTTCGAAAACGGGTCGCCATTGTTAAATAATATTTTGCAAATTACAATCATACAATTCAAAAGCCTACAATTCAAAATTATTAAATCTCAAATGCTATTATTTTGAAATGGTTTAATTCATTAAATTTCAAATTCTTCAATCCTCACTCAATCAAATTTGAATGTTTCAATCAGACGTATTCTAATTTTTAATCTTTTAAATTCAAAATGGTTTAATTGCATAATATTTTAACTTTATATTAAAAAAGGTTCAAAGCTTTTAATAAAAATTTTCCACTTTTAAAAGCGTATTTAATATTTTTCCTTAAGTAAAGCTTTAAATTTTGATTAATTTCACAATTTTAATAGACTTAAATTTGGAACAACACAATCATGAAAATTATTATTAAAAAATTGTTCAAAATCAAATTATTTAACTTTTAACGCTTAAACCTTTATATCAAGCAACGATTTTAATTTCAAATTATCTGAAAACTGAAAAGTAACTGTTTAGTTTTCTTAAATTTTAAACAGCTAAAAAATTCACTTATTATTTTGTTCAACTTTCAACAAATTAATTTTAAATTTGAATTTTCTTCAATTTTAAACAATTGAATTTGCAACTGTTAAAAATGGTAAAAAATTTAAATGTGAAGTTTCAAATGTTAAAAAATCAACTGCTGAAAATTGGAGAAAATTGATAATTAAATTTTTAACCGTTGAAAATTGAACTTTTGCAAGTAAAAGAAAATTGAATTTAATAAATAAGCCTTTCAATAACAAATAAAAAAATGTCGATAATAGTTGATTTCTTCGAAAGCGGGTCGCCATTGGTAAATAATATTTTGCAAATTAGTCATCCAATGGATTCATTACAACTCTGATCATCTCCTTGTTAAGTCGTTGGAAATTCATTCGCAGCGATGTAAAAAAAGTCCAACAAACAATAAAATTTGTTATGTAAACAATTTCTGTATATTTAAAATCATTCTCATAATTAACAATTTTCTCTTTTAAAAAATACCATGATTATTAATTAAATCGTGATACTTTTTCACCCGAAAAATTAATTCACAAAGTTTTAATTATTTATTTATTTGCATTCGCTTCAAATTTACTCAATAGGCTCAGCTATACATTACATATTTACATTTACTAAATAAATATTTAATTTATAGCTAGGTGATTTGACTCGAGATTCTTACATCCCAAATTTTCTTTTTAAATCTTACCAACAAAAAATTTATAAATGTTTACTTGACCGATTTCAAACTAAACTATTTCGGATTTAAATAAAACTGTAAAGCTAAAATAATTTTTCGGGCGAAAAAGTATCACGATTTAATTATTTTTCAAAAAAAGGGAATGGTGGAAAGACTGTGATCCCCGATAGTGTATAAAGCCGTGCAAAGATCAGCGAAAATTAAAGTAATTTCTAATTTCTCTTTGGTTTTTTTCGAAGCGATATCCAAAGCAGAAAGTCATGCATAATGACGGTGAGAAAGCAGAGAAGAAGTAGAAGTGAAATTCAGTCACTCTGAAAACAAGAGAGAAAAGCGACTTATACTTTTCCGTTACTTTTTTCTACTTTTCTAAGTTACCGAATCCACTTACTCTCGCATGCACTTCATAATAATACAAAAAAATATCCCTTCGATGTCTCAACAAGCGTTTATAATTGCAAAACATTCCTTCAGGTGACAAAAATTGTTGACAAGCGGTGAGTTATCGAAATCTGTGAGAATGCGACATATTCACCTGATTACTGTTGTCTCTCTCGGGGTTGTCTGTCATTTCGTTACTCAGACTCCTTCTCAGGGAAGAATTATTTTTGAATTTCGAGTTTTCGGATCCGCGGAGCCTTGTGATTTCCAATTCGAGATCGACGATCCTCCTGTCTTTCTTCAAGTGTTTGTCCTCCAGTTGCTGTTGTCTTTCCATGAATCCTTGGATCATTTTCAGTGCCTTTTCGTGATCGGATTCAAGCTTCTTTAGTTTATGGTCCGTTGCCTCGGCGGATTGTTGAACGTTACAGAGTTTTAGGATCAACTGCTTTTTCGCTGCCTCTTGTCTTTGCAGTTCTCGATCCCTTTCTTCCACCTCCTGAAATTAAAAAAAAGGCTCAAGTTTTTTCAGAGGAAGACTAATAAGTAAGATTTAATTGTTATTAAAAGTGGAATGAATCACATAGTTATAAATTATTCAATTTCGACCATATTGAAGTGCAAATGAACCATTTGTGAATGTTTGAAAGTTAAATTTACTCAAGAAAGCTTTAATTTAAAAATTTTTGAACGATTTATATGAAGAATTATTCAATTTTAAATACTTCAATTTATAATTATTCAATTTTAAATTCCTAAAGTATCATGGCTTTGAAATTGAAAAAGAAAACATTGTAGAAACTTTAATCAATCAATTCAAAATTATTCAATTTCAAACACTATTATTATGAAAATGTCCAATTCTTGAAATTTGAATTTTAAATTATTCAATTTTCACCCAATCAAATTTGAATGTTTCAATTTTTAATCTTTTCAACTAAAAACTATTCAATTTCAAACACTATGTTTTTCACATAGTACAATTCATGAAATTTGAATTTAAAATTATTCAATTTTCACCGAGTCGATTTTGAATGTTTTAATCTGAAGTTAATCAATTTTTAATCTTTTCCATCCAAAATTATTCAATTTTGAACGCTATTATTTTGAAAATGCTTAATTCACGGAATTTGAATTTAAAATTATTAAAATTTCACCAAGTCCAATTTGAATGATTGCATTTTTAATCTATTCAACTAAAAATTATTCCATTCTCACCGAGTCAAATTTGAATATTTCGATCTGAAGTTATTCAATTTTTATTAAGTTCAATAAAAAAATATTCGATTTTAAACGCTATTACTTAGAAATGTTTCATTTTTTCAAATTATTCAATTTTCACAAAGTCAAACTTAAATGATTCAATTTTTAATCTTTTGAATTCAAAATTATTTAATTGCAAAATATTCTAATTTCATATTATTAAATCTTGAATGCTTTTATTTCAAAATATTTCACTTTTTTAATTAATTAATTAATTTAAAAAAAAAATTAATAATAACAATTAATAATTGATTAATTCCACAAACTGCATCGACTTAATTTTTAAACAACACACCATGAACATTATTATTAAAAAATTGTTCAATATCAAATTATTTAATTTTGTAACACTTAAAATTTCATATCAAAGAAAGTTTTCAATTTAAAATTGTCAATTTTTATGGTATTCGAACCTTTCAACTCAAAATTATTTAAGTTCAAGCACATGAAATTGTAAATTAATCAATTTTAAGCACTTCAAAACTTAAAATTGTCATTTCAAATGATTTAATCTGAAGTTATTATAATTTTCTTCGATAGTTTCAATTTGGAATTACTCCTTTCATGATCGTTTTCAATTTTAAATTGTAAAATTTCTCACGCTTCAATTTTTAATATTTTATAAACGCCTACAATTCAAAATGATTAAATCTCAAACGCTATCACTTGGAAATTGTTTAATTCATTAAATTTCAAATTCTTCAATTCGCACTTAATCAAATTTCAATGTGTCCATCTGAAGTATTCTAATTTTTAATCTTTTCAATTCAAAATTGTTTAATTGCATAATATTTTAACTTGATATTAAACAATCTTCAAAGCTTTTAATAAAGATTTTGCACTTTCAAAAGCGAATTTAATATTTTTCTTTTAGTAAAGCTTTAAATTTTGATTAATTTCACAATTTCAATAGAATTAAATTTGGAACAACACAAGCATGAAAATTATTATATTATTAAAAACTTGTTCAAAATCAAATTATTTAACTTGTAACGCTTACACCTTTATATCAAGCAACGATTTTAATTTCAAATTATCAATTTTTGTGATATTTGAATATTTCAATTCACAAGTATTGTATTGGAAGCAATTAAATTGCAAATTAATCGATTATAAGCATTCAAAACTTAAAATTGTCAAATTTTAAATCATTTAATCTAAAGTTATTATACTTATAATTGAAGAATTATAATTTCGTTCAATAATTTCAATCTGGAATTATTCCTTTCATGCTCGTTGTCAATTTTAAAGTGTCACATTCCTAACGTTTTAATTGATAATATTTTATGACGTTTTATAATTCAAAATTATTTAATTTCAATCTTTTACAATAAGAAGCTCAATTTTAGAGCATCTATTTTAAAATGATCAATTCTAAAGAAGTATAGAAAGGGTGAAAATAACAACAACAAAAAAAGATAATTTTTGAATGAAAAAAAAGAAAATCTTTGAATTTATGTACCTTTGATAGAATGTTGAGTTGGCTGTTGTCCAAACAAGAAGATCTAAGAGTCTTTGGAGAATGATCCGAATTAATTTCCCAGTCAAATTGACTTCTTGTTGGGCTTGGAAGACAACTACTTCTGAATCCTGATCTTGGGGAATAAGGATCTTCTAGCGAATGTGTTGTTGATGGACTATTTGGAGGCGAACTTCGTTTCATGTAGCCATTTTCAAACTGTAAAAGAGATTTAAACTCATTAAATCAAGTTAAATTGTTTTCTTATAATCAGGGCCGCCAGACTAATGTACTTGAAAAAAGTGATTAATTTAAGCTAAAAAGTGACTAAAAGTGACTACTGTTTGCACAAAAAGAGGCCTGTAATATCAATACAAACACTTATCTACTAAAAAATTTCGATTCCTTTACACATTTAATTTATCGGCTTGCATTTACAAGATTTGATGAAATTCTATTGTAAAAATTTTGCAATTTTAACAAAATAGATGCACTTTTAGCCCAAAAGATGGATTTTTCATTAAGAAGAGGAATTTCCTACTAAAGAAAGACGAATTTTCGACAAAATACATGAATTCTCCATTAAATTGTTGATTTTTCTACTAAAAAATAGAAAATTTCAACAAAAAATGGAATAGTTAAATTTTCAGTTAAAACCATTGATTTTTAAACAAAAGAAGAATTTTCAACAAAAAAGTTAAATTTTCAAATAAAGAGATGAATTTTCAACTAAAATGATAAATCTTCATTAAAAAATTAGTTTTTAACAAAGTAGTTTAACTTTCAACCAAGTAGTTGAATTTTCAACCAAAAAAGATGAAATCCCGACGCAAAATGTAATGGAATTTAATATTTCAACCAAAGAAGAGGAATATTCAACAAAAGAATTTAATCCTCAACCAAAAAAGATGATTAATTTTCAACCAAACAGTTGCACTTTTAAACAGAAAATATAAAATTTCTACCAAAAGAGATGAATTTTTAATAAAATAAATGATATTTTAACTAAAAACATTAATTTTAACCAAGAAACTAATTTTTCTACCAAAAAAGACGAATTTTCAACAAAATACATACATGAATTTTTCATCAGATTGTTGAATTTCCAACCAAATAGTTGCAATTTATACTAAAAAAAGATAGATTTTCAATCAAAAATAGAATCATTGAATTTTCAGTTGAAAAAATTAATTTTCAACACAAAAAAAAAAGATTTTCAACAAAACAGTTTAACTTTTAACCAACGAGATAAATTTCCAACTAAAATGATGAATCTTCTACCAACAAAATTAATTAATTTCCTACCAAAAAAGATGAATTTTCTACCAAAAGAGATGAATTTTTAAATAAAATAAATGATACTTTAACCAAAAACATTCACTTTCAACCACAAAGATCAATTTTCAATTTAAAATATAAATTTGTCAACAAAAATGGAATGGTTCAGTTTTCAGTTGAAAATAAGTAATTTATTCACACAAAAGAAAACTATTTCCAACAAAATATTTCAATTTTTAATCCAAGAGATGAATTTCGAACTAAAATTATGAATCTTCAACCAACAAAATTAATTTTTAACAAAATAGTTGAATCCTCAACCAAAACAGACTATTAATAAATTGTCAACCAAACAGTTGCATTTTTAAACAAAAAATATGAAAGTTTCTACCAAAAGAGATAAATTTTCCTCCAAAGTGTTGAGTTTTTAAGCTTAAAAGTCGAATGTTTTCGAAAACCTTTGTCTTTTAATCCCGAAAAGATGAATTTTTAACAAAAAAGTTAATTTTCAAACAAAGAAGATCAATTATCAACCATATAGCTGAGTTTTCAACGAAAAAAATTAATTAATTTTGAACTAAACAGTTCAACTTAGAAAAAAATAGTTGCACTTTGAAGCAAAATAGACAAATTTTTAAGAAAAAAAAAATTGAATTTTAAACCAAATAGTGAAATTTGCAATCAAATAGTAGAAATTTCGAACAAAAAATATTAAAATGCAACCAAACATTTTCAACAAAAAAGTTCATTTTTAACCAAGAAAGATTACTTTTCTACCATAAAAAATGAATTTTCTACCAACAACATAGTTGACTTTTCAATAAAATAATTAAATTTTCAACCAAATAAGAAAATTTTTACCCAAAAAAGATGAGTTCTGAACCAAAAATATAATATGCAGTAGAATTTCAGTAGAATTTTGTAGGACACAGTTGAATTTTCAGAAAAAAACAGTTGAATTTTCAACAAGAAAGTTCATTTTCATCAAAAAAAGTTCATTTTCAACTAAGAAAGATGACTATTCTTTCAAAAAAGATTAATTTGCAATCCAAAAAGACGAATTTTTGACTAAAAAAGAATTTTCAACCAAATAGTAGAAGAATTTTCAAGCAAAAGAGATGAATTCTGAAGCAGAAATTCAATAGTGGAATTTTAAATAAAAAAGAATGAAGGAATTTACTTTCAACCAAAAATAGTTTGATTTTCTTATTGGTTTCTATTAATTCAGTTCGCATTTGGGGGAAAAAAAACACAAGAAAAAAGGAGAAGTTTCTTGAAAATAGGAGAAAAAGAGGAATTCTTTTAAATTGTCTTTTTTTACATAAAATCTAAAATGAGATGGATTAAAGTGGCCTTTTCCACAAAAAAGTGACTAGACAGGAATGCTTTCAGGTACTTTTCAAATGAAACTCGAATTTAAAAAACAGGATTTAAACGAGAGGAATAATTTACCTGAGAGAGAAGGGCTCGATGTTTATTATTAAGATCCGTAAGAGCATCGTCCCTCGATTTAACAGAAAGCCTCAACTGATGAATCTGATTCTTCTTCTTTTCTGAAATCAAACTAAGCTCCTCGTATGCCCTACACTTATCCTCTAAAATCGAAATCTTCTCTTTAATGAGTCGATCTTTTTCAGCGAGCTCATTTTTGTACTGTTGTGCGAAACTATCTTTGATGAAGGCTTGCTCTTCCAATTCCTTGATCTTTTCTCTCAGTCCATCGATCTCTCGATCCCTTTCTGTCGTCAATTTATCCCTCAGTCCGATTTCAGATTCTAAACGTCCCTTTAACTGATCCTTCTCATTTTCCAATTCCTGCGCCCAATTACGCTCCTCTTCTAAGCTTCCTGTTAACTGTTTCACCTGTTCAAAAAAGAAAGATAAATTCAGACTTCTCAGACAAAAATGATCTCAAAACAGGGGAAATAGGGTAATCTTTTTTTACGAAAATAGAGGAATAAAGTCTTTTAAATACAATTAATATAGATACGACATTAAATTCAATATGAAACGCTTTAAATTCTTAAGTTTTCAAGTCAAAATATATGGCATTTTCAACAACGTAGTTGAATTTTCAACCAAATAGTTGAATTTTCAAGAAATAAAAATTAATTTTCAACAAAATAGTTGAACTTTCAAACAAAAGAGACGAATTTTCAACAAAACAGTTGTATTTTCAACCCAAATAGTTGATTTTTCAACCTACAAAGATGAGTTTTTTTAGAATACAGTTGAATTTTCAACAAAAAAATTAATTTTCAACCAAGAAGTTATAATTGCTACAAGAAAGACGAATCTTCCACAAAATACATGAATTTTCCAACAAATAGTTGAATTTTTTCTAAAAAAAAAAAAAATGTCAACTAAAAATGGAATAGTTAAATTTTCAGATAAAAAAATTAGTTTTTAACAAACAAAAAAAACATCGATTTTTCTACAAAATATTTTAATTTACAGACAAAAGATGTTTTAATTTAAAATGAAAAAAAAACAGTTGAATTCAACAAAAAAAAAGGAAAAAAGTGTTAACACATTCCTGAATTTTCAAGTCAAAAAGGCGAATTTTGTACAAAACAGTTCAATTTTAAACCCAAAAATATTACTTTTTAACAAAAAATTTAATTTTCAACCAAATAGTTCAACTTTTTACCAAAATCGTTAAAATTTCTACAAAAAGGAAGACTTGTTAACAAAATTGTTGAATTTTCAACAAAATACATGAATTTTTCAACCAAATAGTTGATTTTTATTTAAAATGAAAAACAGTTGAATTTAACCATAAAGACGAATTTACAACAAAATAGTTGAACACTTAACCAAAACAAAATTAACTTTCAACTAAACAGTTGCATTTTTTACAAAAAATGACATTTTTACTAACTTTTTCATTTTCTTCAATCAAAAAAGATGAATTCCCAAAAAAAAAAGTTAAATTATCAACAAAAGAGTTGAGTTTTGAAGCTAAAACGATGATTAATTTAGAAAAACGTTGACTTTCAATCACGGAAAGATCAATTTTCTCCCAAAAAAGTTAAATTTCAAACAAGAAAGATGAACTTTCAAACTAAACAGACGAATTTTCAAGAAAATAGTGCATTTTCAACGAAGAAGTTTTATTTTCTACCAAAAAAGACGAATTTTCAAGAAAAGATATACATTTTTCAACAAGTAGTTGAATTTTTAACTAACAAAATCAATTTTCAACCAAAAATGAATTAGATAAATTTTTAGATGAAAAATTAATTTTTAACCAAAAAAAAATCGATTTTTGTACAAAATATTTAAATTTAGACAGAAGAGATTTTCATTGAAAATAAAAAAAAAACAGTTGTACTCAACAAAAAAAGGCCAATATCCAACAAAATAGTTGAATCCTCAACCAGAAAGATTTTTTAGACAAGAAAGAAAAAAATCTCAACAAACTGCGGAATTTTCAAGCCAAAAAGACAAATTTTGTACAAAACAATTGAATTTTCCACCCGAAAATATTAATTTCTAACAAAAAAGTTAATTTTGAAATTTAATAATTTTAATTAATTAATTAATTAAATTTTTTTTACGAGCATTTTGTGGTGGTTCTCCAAATTTGACCGTTGGATTCTTGTTTTATTTTCAGGAATTATATACATTAAAGTTAATTTTCCACCAAGTAGTTCAATTTGCTAACAAAAAGGATGACTTTTTAACAAAATTGTTTTTATTTTTCAACAAAATACATGAATTTGTCAACCAAATAGTTGAAGATTTTTATTTAAAATCAAAAACTTTTCTTTTTTGTATAACAAAGTTTTTTAATTTTAAAATTCAACTATTTTGTTGAATATTCATATTTTTGGTTTAAAAATTCATTTCTTTCTAAATAAATTTCACAGTTTATGGTTGAAAATACAATTGCTGGTTAAAAATTAACTTGTTTCGATTGAAAATTAAATTTGTTGTCGAAAATTCACATTTCCGATTGAAAATTCCACTGTTTTATAGAAAATTAGCAGTTTCAGCTCAAAAATGCAAGAATTTGGTAGAAAATTGCATTATTATGTATTTTGTTGAAAATTCGCCTCTTTTGGTAAAAAAATTAATTTTTTTTGTTTAAAAATCAAGTATTTTGTTGAAAATTTGTCTCTGTTGCTTAAATTGAACTGTTTTTTATTTTTAATTAAAATATTTTTCTGTTGAAATATCAACTATTACATTTTTGGTTGAAAATTAATATATTTAGGTTGATATTTCAACTCCTTGGTTGAGGGTTGAACTACACTTTCTTCAAAGTTAATTTTTTTGGTTGAAAATTCATAATTTTAGTTGAAAATTCGTTTTTTCTTTGTTATAAAGTAGTTTTTCAAACTGAAAATTGAACTATTTTTGTTGAAAATTCAACTCCGTGTTTGAAAATAAACTTTATCGTTGCTAATTCATAGTCTCGGGTCGAAAATTGAACTGTTTGTAGAAAATTCGTCTTTTTGGTTTGAAAATTCAACTACTTGGTTAAAAATTTAAGTATTTTGTGAAAATTTCGTTTTTTTTCGGGTAGAATCTTCTGTGTTGAAAATTAAACAATTTGGTACAAAATTAAATAGTTTTGGTTAAATTCATCTGTTTTTTTATTTTTAATTAAAATCTCTTTTGTCTGTAGATTTAATATTTTGTACAAAAATCGATTTTTTGGTTAAAAATTGATTTTTTTTTATTTAAAAATTCAACTATTTGATGGAAAATTCATGTGTTTTGTGGGAAATTCATCTTTTTTGGTAGAAAATAAAACTTCTTGGTTGAAAATTAACTTTTTTGTTAAAAATTCAACTGTCTTCTAAAAAACTAATCTTTTTACGTTGAAAATTCAACCATTCTGTAGAAAATGCAACCTTTTTGTTGGAAATTAATTTCTTAT
Organism: Andricus curvator; assembly: GCA_932195095.1. Taxonomy (NCBI): domain Eukaryota; kingdom Metazoa; phylum Arthropoda; class Insecta; order Hymenoptera; family Cynipidae; genus Andricus; species Andricus curvator. The sequence goes on along the minus strand of CAKNYM010043012.1, from coordinate 23,347 downwards.
GCTTGAAAGTTCAACTAATTTGTTGGAAATTAATTTTTATTTCTTAAAAATTCAACTATTTGGTTGAAAATTCATCTTTTTTTTTTGCTACAAATTTAGAGACGAGAGAAGAATTGAAAATATTAATAGGGAATGACTTACCTCTCCATCTAGGGAAGCTACGAGTTCTTCCATTTGATGTAGCTTTTCCATATTTTCCATTGCCTGTTCCGGAGTTATTCCGAAAGATTCTTTGTAATACATCGACGCATCAGATATTCTTTCCTTATACTCTGCTAATTCTAAAAATTAAGTTTTGAATCATTAATTACATTTCAATCTATATAAATTGTATACAAACAGGCCTCGAACTCACTTCAGAGATCAAAAATAGTGTAAATAGAGTCACAAACTTTTAAAAATAGTGTCAAAATAGTGTCATAAGATTTTTCAAGTATTAAACTTATGTGTAGTCTGAATTTAAACGTGTATAGTCCGAAATTATTTAGGGAAAATTTCGAGTTTTCTAACCTAATATTTTAAAAGTATTAAAAATTAACTTTAATCTTTAATTGAAATGTTATTTATTTAGTCTGTAAATGATCAACATTCCTATTCATTTGTCGGAGGCTTAACTCTCTTTTTCCCTATTCCAATCATTTTCTCGTTGTTCCACTTAAATGCGAATTGAATTAATAGAACCCAATAAAATAACTATTTTTGATTGAAAGTTTTTTATTATTTGGTTGAAAATTCATCAGTTTGGTTTAAAAATGCAACAATTTGATTAAAATTTGCTTTCTTTCTTGACTAAATTTTTTTTTTTTAATTTAACTATTTTGTTGAACGTTAATCTTTTTGGTTTTAAAATTCATCTTTTTCTGTAGAAATTTCACTTATTGTAGTTAAAAATGCAACTTTTTGGTTTAAAATTAATTTGTTCCGGTTGAAAATGAACTTTGTTGTTCAAAATTCAACTTTTTTGTCGAAAATTCGTATTTTCGGCTCGAAAATTCAACAAGTATCAACATTGGTTGATAATTAAAATACTTTCTTAAAGTTCATTTTTGTGGTTGAAGATTCATAATTTTAGTTGAAAATTCGTTCTTCTTTTTGTTAAAAATTTTTTTGACTGAAAATTTACGCATTTTGTTGAAAATCTAACTGATCGATTGAAAATTAACTTTTTGTTGAAAATGCATAGTCTTGGATTGAAATTTCAACTGTTTTGTTGAAAATTTGTCTTTTTGGTTGAAAATTCAACAATTTGGTAGAAAATTAAACTATTTGGTACAAACTAAAACTTTTTTGTAAAAAAATCGTTTCAACTATATAGTAAAAAATGTTTAGAAACGAAAAAATATAAACAAAAAATTGATAAAATTTGAACTAACATTAAATCCATTGTTCAAACTACTTATTTGAAAAATTATATAATTGATTGAAAATTCGTCCTTTTTTGGTAAAAAATTAATCATCTTGGTTGAAAATTCAACTATTTGGTTAAAAATATTTATGTATTTTGTGGAAAATTCGTAATTTCCGGTAAAAAATTAATCTTCTGTGTTGAAAATTAATCTTTTTCATTGAAAATTCAACAAATTGGCAGAAAATTAAACTTTTTGGTACAAAATAAAAATGTTTTGTCCAAAATTAGTGGTTTTTTTTTTTGCATTGAAAATTATTTTTCTTATGTGAAAATTTAAATACTCAATTTTTTGTTAAAAATTGAATTTTTTTGGTTTAAAAATTCAACTATTTCGTTAAAAATGTATGTATTTTGTGGAAAATGTATCTTTTCTGGAAGAAAATTAATCTTCTGTGTTGAAAATTAATCTTTTGGTTGAAAAATCAAGAATCTGGTAGAAAATTGAACTATTCGGTGTAAAATTGAACTGTAAAATTAGTTCTTTTTTTAATTGAAAAATAATTCTTTTAAGTAAAAATTTAACCTTTTTGGTTAAAAATTGATCTTTTTGAGTTAAAAATGTTTGGAAACGAAAAAAATACACTAAAAATTAATAAAATAAATTTTGGGCTAACATTGCATCGATTGTTCAAACTATTTGGTTGAAATGTTATGTATTTTGTGGAAAATTCGTCTTTTAAGGTAGAAAATTAATCTTCTTGGTGGAAAATTCATCTATTTGGTTAAAAATTCATACATTTTGTACAAAATTTAATAAAAAAAATATTACGTTAGATGGCAGAGGTAAAAAATTATGAACCCTAATAAAGGGGTACGTGGTTCAAAATTTCAAAAAAAAATGTAGAAAATAGTGTCATTACTCAAAAAAGTGACAAATAGTGTAAACTGTAAATAGTGTGGTGAGTCCGAGGCCTGTACTATAACTAATTGTAAGAAATTTATTTTATTAAGCAAGAGAGTTGGCAGATAATTTTGATTTATTAAGTGATAGTTAAAATGTTAGTGTTTTCATAATACATTTATTAATTTACCTTTTTCGAGATGCGCTATCCTTTCCCTCTCATGGTCCAACGACAACTGATATTGTGCCTGATTTCTAGAAAAAGCTTCCTTTTGTTCTTCTATCACTTCAAATGCCGTTGCCGCCTGGCTGAGAAGTTCCTGCTTCTCAACTAATTCTTTCTTGAGCGACTCAATTTCGACCTAGAATTAAAAAACGTTAATTTAGAAATATTAAATAAGATATTTTCAAATCATTTTTATATTTTTAAATAATCTCAGACAAATGTGTATGCTCCTCCATGAATATGCTTTTGAGGGCATGTGACTACTTATCCGATTCCTACTTTACTGACCGATTCCACACGAAATGAGATATTGAACTGAAAGTTTGGGAAAATAAAGAAAAGGGACTAAGGAACGTTTATGTACTAATAAATTTTCAGATACAAAATAAATTAATTTTTTTTTTTGTAATTCTAAAAATTGTTTAGTACATAAACTTTTCTTAGTGCCTTTTCATTATTTTCCCAAACATCCAGCTCGATATCTCATTTCTTGTGGAATTGGTATGATCCAAAAAAATGTCGGTAAAGTAGGAATCGGATAAGTGTCACATGCCCTTAAACTTTAAAATTACTTTTCTTTAAATGCTACAAACTTTTGATTATAATTTCTATAAAATTCTAATATATTATATGTTACCAGAGTGTCTACCGAATAGAGGATTTTAAATTCCTGGTTTATTTTTCATTTTCTCGGTCTAGTAATAATACTTCTTTTTGAAATTTCCATGTCAGAATTACAAACCTCGGACTCCCTTTAGAGCTCAAAAATAGTGTAAATAGTGTCACAATTTTTTTAAATAATGTAAAAAACAGTATCATACATTTTTCAAGTATTAAAAATGAACTTCAATGTTTATTTAAAAAATTATTCTTCAGTCTATGAATTATAAAAATTCCTATTTATTTATCGCAGGCTTCACAACATTCTTTTCCCTTTTTCTTATTTTTTCACTTAAATCGAACTCAATTAATAAAACCCAATAAGAAAATCCTACAATTTTTGGTTGAAAGTTCATTCTTTGCGGTTGAAAAGGTCTCTATTAAATTTTTGGTGAAGAACTCATCTGTTATGGTTAAAATTTTATTATTTGGTTCAAAGTTGAATTATTTTGTTGAAAATTAAATTTTTTTATTAAAAAACCATACTTCATTGGTTGAAAATTCAAATGGTTTGTTGAAAATTCGTCTTTTTGGCTTGGAAATTCAACAATTTTATTTACATTTTTTTTTACTTTCTTGACTAACCATTTTTTTAAATTAAAAATTCAAATATTTTGTTCAACATTCATCTTTTTGGTTTGAAAATTCATCTCTCTTTGTAATCATTTTATCTTTATGATTAAAAATGCAACTGTATGATTAAAAATTATTCTGTTTCGACTTAAAATGAACTTTTTTGTTGAAAATTCAACGGTTATGTTGAAAATTCGCCTTTTTTGGTATAAAATCAGTTGTTTTTTTTAATAAAAATGTTGTATTTGGTTGAAAATACGTCTTCGTTGCTTCAACCCAGCTGTTTTTTATTTTTAAAGCGGTTAAAAATTGAGCTTTTTGATTTAAAAATTCAACTATTCAGTTAAAAAATTTTAGAAACGAAAAAAATATAAACTAAAAATCATCAAATAAAATTTGGACTAACATTCATTGTTCAAACTATTTAATTGAAAATGTATGCTACTTTGTTAAAAATTCGTCGTTTTTTGTATAAAATTAATCTTCTTGGTTTGAAATTCAACTGTTTGGTTACAAATTTAAGTATTTTGTTGAAAATTTATCTTTTTGGGTTGAAAATTTATCTTCTTGGTTGAAAATTCATCTTTCTTCGTTGAAAATTCGTCCTTTTAATTTTAAAATTCATCTCTTTTGGTACAAAGTTAATCTCTTTTGGTTAAAAATGAAACGCTTTTACGCAGATTAATCTGTTTTGGTCGAGGATTCAACTATTCTGTTACAAATTCGTTCTTTTTGGATGAGTTCAACTGCTTTTAATTTAAAATGAATATCTTTCCACGGTTAAAATATCAACTATTAGAACTTTTGTTTAGAATTTATCTTTTTATGTTCAAAATTGAACTACCTTGTTGAACTACTTTGTTAATTTATAAGAAAAAGATTTACCGCCCCCCCCCCACAGAATTATCATTCCTTTAGAAAATTCCCTGTACAAACTCACGATTAAATTAATTTCCAAAATTCCCTGTTCCTAGTCCGAATTATATTTATTTACAAAATTTTCTATGACAATTTAGAAATTTGGTAACTGTTTTTTTTTTAATTGGAAGTGAGAACTTTGAAATTGTGACGAATTCTAAATTGGATTATAATTCTTAACGGAACTTCCTATTCTAAAGTGAATCTAAAATGGAAATTATGATTCTTTACGGAAATTCCCAGATCTATTTAAGAATTATAATTCTTTTCGAGAGTTCCCTGTCCCAAAGTAAAAATTATGATTCTTTACGTAAATTGCGTGTCCCAAAGTAAATATTATAATTCTTTACGAAATTCCCTCTCGCAAAGTAAAAATTATAATTTATTCTTCACAGAAATTCCCTGCCCAAACCAAAAATTACCATTTTTGACTGAAATCCCCTGTCCCAAACTCAAAATTATAATTCTTTTGGAAAATTCACTGTTCCAGCTTAGAAGAAAATTAATCAAATATATGAAACAACTTTTAATTTGCATGTTAGAACATTCGAAAGAAAAATCCCGGTGAACAAAATTCCTGGTTATTTCCCTATTTCCGGTCAGGTAGACACCCTGGCAATTATTTTGGAAAATTCCCTAAATAAACTCAAAATCATCATTCTTTTCAAAAATTTCCTGTTTAAATTCAGAACTATAATAATTCTTTTAGAAAATTTCATTTTCAAATTCAGAATTAAGATACAAAAAAGTTTTTTACATTGTTCGTTTCGGGATTGAACAAAATGTGAGTAATAAAACATAAAAAAACGTTTAATATTTATTTGAATACAATCGAATAAAAAATCCCGGCCACTAAATCAAATTACGGTTTTTTTCCAAAGTACACCCTGGTTTCACATAATTAAAAATTATAATCATGAATCTTCTTTGGCTCGAAAAGGAGGGAAAATGCGAAACTCGTCCACTTTGAGGGTACAAAAGTAAAATTTGTAAATCTAATCTCGTATCAACTGTATGATTTGTACACCTACTTTTAATTCGATATTCTTTTTTATGGCGTCTTCATCTGCAGAGGTGATGCCCATCCTCTCCTCCAGGAAATAAATTCGAAGCTTAAGATTAAAATTCTCCTTTTGCAGGGCACAAAGTTTGTCCTCGTATTCTTTCAAGGTTCTTCCTGATCCTACAATCCCTGCTGCACTTCCAATAATTCCTCCTCCGGAAGCACTCTTCCCAGCTGATTTTACAGTTGTCCCTGCAACAATAAGAAAACGAAAAATATTAATAATTTTCCTATTTTTAAATCAGAAACAAGAATTACTAAATCACTCATTCTCAAACTATTTCAAAAATTCCTATAAACCTTGGACAATTTGAATTTAAAAATAAGTTAATCTATGAATTCTAAATTTGCAAAATCAGCTCACTTTATGATTGTCTGGACTGAAAAATTGTAATAGTTTTCTTCTCTGATTAAAAAAAATAGATTACTAATCTTCAATAGAATTTTATTGAACTGTTTTGCAAACACAATTTAGTTTTCAATTGATAATAAAAACATGTCTCGGACTCACTTTAGAGATAGAAAATAGTGTAAATTGTGTCACACATTTTTCAAGTATTTAAAATAAACTTCAATGTTTATTACAAATGTTATTATTTGTCTATAAATTATAAAAATTTATATTTATTTATAGCAGGCTTCACAGTCTTTACATTTTTGCTAAATTTTTCCACTTAAATTCGAGCTAAATTAATAGAACCCAAGAAGAAAATCCACCTATTTTTGGTTGAAAGTTCATTCTTTTCGGTTGAAAAAGTTTACTATTAAATTTTTGGTTTCATCATTTTTGGTTGGAAATTTTCATTAGTTGGTTTGAAAATGCATCTCTTTCTGCAGATATTTAACCTCTTTTGGTTAAAAATGCAAATTTTTGGTCTTTTTGGTAGAAAATCCATTTTTTAAATTAAAAGTAAAGTATTTTGTTGAAAATTCATCATCTTCGTTGAAAGTTGAACTACTTTCTTAAAATTCAATTTTTAGGCTGAAACGTAATTTTTTAACTGAATATTGAACTAGGATGTTTAAAAATGCAACTGATTGGTTATAAATAAACTTTTTTGTTCAAAAATTAACTACTTTGCAAAAAATCTGTAGTTTCTTTTCGAAAATTCAAGAATTCGGTAGACAATTTAGCTATTTGGTTAAAAACTGATGTATTTTGTTCAAAATTCATCTTTGTTGGTTTAATAAAACTGTTTTTTTTAAATAAACATCTTTTTTGTTGAAATATCAACTGTTACAATTTTTAGTTGAAAATTCATCGTTTTAGTTTGAAAATTAAATTTCTTCGTTAAAAGTTGAACTACTTTCTTAAAATTCAATTTTTAGGCTGAAAAGTAATTTTTTAACTGAATATTGAACTAGGATGTTTAAAAATGCAACTGATTGGTTATAAATAAACTTTTTTGTTGAAAAATTAACTACTTTGCAAAAAATCTGTAGTTTCTTTTCGAAAATTCAAGAAT
>CAKNYM010043012.1:3433-16182 GCA_932195095.1 Andricus curvator | reverse complement strand
ACTACTTTGCAAAAAATCTGTAGTTTCTTTTCGAAAATTCAAGAATTTGGTAGAAAATTTAGCTATTTGGTTAAAAACTTATGTATTTTGTTGAAAATTCGTATTTTTTGGTAGAAAATCCATTTTTTTCCTTAAAAAATAAGCATTTTGTCGAAAATTCATCTTTGTTGGTTAAGTCGAACTAATTTCTTGAAAGTTCATTTTTTCGGTTGAAGATTCATAATTTTAGTTGAAAATTCGGTTCTTTTTGGGTTAAAAAGTAATTTTTCAACTGGAAATTGAACTTGTTTGTTGAAAAATCATCTGATTAGTTGTAAATGACTTTTTTTGTTGAAAATTCATACTCCCGGGTTGAAAATTCAACTGTTTTATAGAAAATTCGTCTTTTTGGCTTGAAAATTAAACAATTTGATTGAATTTCTTTTTTTCTTGACTAACAAATTTGTTTAAATTGAAAATTCATCTCTTTCTGGAGGAAATTCACCTTTTTGGTTAAAAATGAACTGTCTGGTTAAAAATGAATCTGTTTCGGTTTGAATTGATCTCTTTTGTTAAAAATTCAACTGCTTTGGAAAAAACGTGTAGTTTCTTTTTGAAAATTTAACAATTTGGTAGAAAATTTAGCTATTTGGTTAAAATTGAAAGTTTATGTATTTTGTTGAAAAATCGTCTTTTTTGGTAGAAAATCAATTTTTTGGTTAAAAATCAACTATTACAAATTTAAACTCATTGCTTGAAAGTTGAACTACTTTCTTGAAAGATCATTTTTTTTTGGTTGAAGAATCATAATTTTAGCTGAAAGTTAGTTTTTTTTTAAATGATAATTAATTCTCCTGAATTAAAAATTAACCTACTCCATTTTTGGTAACAATTGATCTTTTTTGGTTTAAAAATTCTATTATTTGATGCAACTTTCAACAGTTTTATAGAAATTTCGTTTTTTGGCTTGAAAATTCAACATTATTGATGAAATTTTTTTCTTCATTGACTGAAATATCTTCTTGATTAAAAATGCAACTGTTTTGTAGAAAATTAATTTTTATTTTGTTTGAAAATAATTCTGTTTTGGTTAAGGATTCAACTACTTGGTTGGGGATTCATCATTTTACTTGAAAACTCATGTCTTTGGCTAAAAATGTTGCTATTTCGTTCAAAACTGTTTTTTTTTTACATTACACCAACAGCCATACCACGCTGAAAAAACCAGTTCTCGTCAGATCACTGAAGTTAAGCAGCGTTGGGCGCGGTTAGCACTTGGATGGGTGACCATTCGAGAAAACTGAGTGCTGTTGGCACATCGTGGGTGTGGTGAGCCCACACTTGTAGTTATTTACTACAAGTTATCAACCTAGAAACACTACCCGAATCGGGTAGTGTCACGCCTACCCCGAAAGGGAAATGGCTTAATGGTAATGGTATACACAATTCTTAATTTTTTGTGTGTAATCGCTTCAAAAAAGTGTCAAATCGTGTATTGAGTCCGAGGCCTGCAAAAAAGGCAAGTTTTGGTTAATTGAAAATGTATTCTCTTCTAAGAGGATCTTACAATCCATGATTCCTTTTCTCAGGGGACTCGCCGATTTGCGAGTTCCTGCGAAGAGAGACAACTACGCCATTTCCGGGTGACACACGGGAGGCTAAATTTTGAATTTTTTTGTCACTTCTGTAGAATTATCACACACGTGAGTTTTAGAAAATCTCGAGTATTAATTGTTATGAAAGGCACTGAGGCCAGGCTGAATAAAAAAAGTTAACATTTACATGCCGAACGTTGTGGCAGTCGCGAGGACAAACGAATTTCCAAAATTTACTGACGTCATCATCAAATTCGAAAGTAATTATCAATTTTTCGAATTCAGAGTTAACTGCTTCAACTTTTACTCAGAGATTTCAATCCTTTATATTCACTTAGAAATTTCTTCAAAAAAATTAGTTTGGAAATATTAAGGTTGACTTTCTGTCACTTACTTCTCTTGTTTTTTTTATCATGGTTGCATTTGAAGGAAATTATTTAACCAGGTGGCCAAAAAATGTCATTTTTAAATTCCCTGACTTTTCCCTGGCTAATTTTTCATTTTCCCTGATCATTAATATTTAATCTTTTATAAATTGATTAGAACAAATTTAAATTGATAAATTTTTAATTTATTATTCTCAGGGCTGCCATAGCCTATTTTACTTGAAAAAAGTGACCTATTTAAACCGAAAATGTTATCACACGTGACTAATTTCTAACTCAAAAAGTGACTAATGAGCATTAATGTTCTTTTGAATTCAAAGAAAGAAAGAATTTTATAAAATTGATAATAATTCCAGGTGAATTTTAACGAATTCATGATTTCAGTAAAACTAGGGTGAATTTAGAGAAATGAGAAGAATTTTATTAAATTTATAAAAATTTAAAGTGAACTTAAAAAAATTTAAGTGAATTGAAAACAATTCAAAAATATGAAAAACTGCATTGAATTCAATAAGTTTAAAATGAGTTTAGAATAATTCAAAGGAATTCAAAAGAATCTGCTGTAATGTTTAAGAATCCAAGGTCAGCTTAAAAGACTTCCGGGTGAATTAAACAAAAACTAAACGAAATTAGCTTTGAGTGAATTTAGAAGAATTCAAGCAAAATAAAAAAAATTCTACAGAATTCCGAAGAATTAAAACAGAATTTATGGTAAATTGATAAGAATTCAGGGTGAATTCCAAATTAAATCAAATGAATTATAAAAAATACTTGAAAATTTCGTCAAATCTTTGAAACCCTACCAAATCCCTCAGTTCTGGTAAATAAATTATTTAAGATCCATTAAAATATTATAAAACCCCGTGAAATACTATGAAATCTGATATTTCCTGACACCCTGGAAAATTGATTAAAATACCTTGAGAGCGTTTAAGATCGTTAAAATCCTCGGAAATTTTATAAAATTCCTTGGCATGTTTTTAAATATCTAAAATCTTACAGGTCCTGCAAAATCGTTGCATATTTTCCGAAATTTTAGGAAAATCTTTACAGCCGCATGAAATTCTTTTTAAATCCCTTACAATCATTAAAATCCTTGGAAGTCCCTCACAATTTTTTATAACTCTTGAAAATGGCTTGGAATCAGTAAAAATACCCGAAGCTATTTAAAATCCTTTGAGATCCCATTAAATTACTGAAATCAATTGAAAATTCCTTGGAATCTTTTAAAATACCCTAAAATATTTAAAAATATTTTCAAATCCTTTGACATTTTTGAAAGCTTTTGAAAATTCCTTAGAATTTTTAAAAATACGCTAAGATATTTAATAAGATATTTAAAATCTTTTGAAATCCCTTGAAACTTCTTAAAGTTCTTGAAAATTCCTTGGCATTTTTAAATAAACCCTAAAATCTTTAAAATCCTTTAAAATCTCTTGAAACTTTTTAAACCTCTTGAAAATACATTGGAATCTTTCAAAATACCCTAAAAGATTTCAAATCCTTTGAAATCCCAAAAGATTCCTGAAATCAATTGAAAATTCCTCGGAATCTTTTGAAATACCCTAAAATATTTCAAATCCTTGGTAATCTTTCCAAATCCCTTGAAACTTTTTTAATCAACTGCAAATTCCTTGGAATCTTTTACAATAAATTTTCATTATATAAAAAGTGATTTGAAAAAAGTGACTAAATGTGACTGTGCGGCAGCCCTGATAATTCTCAACAGTTACTCAAAGTGCTTCCTATACAGAAATTCACTAAATTTTGCAATTTTTTCAAAATTCCTGACTTTCCTCCTATTTTCAGATTTTCCCTGACCTGTGGCCACTCAGATTTAACCCTCGGGATTTAAATTTGGCCAGATCACGTGGTATCACTTTCACAGGTTAATTTTCTTATCGATTCATCTATTCCTATATCCGCGCAGGAGTAACGAGTCGACTTGGCAAAATGCATTCTAGAACACTCATTAGAGTTGAAGAGTTAGCCGTAACACTTTTGGCACTGTGCCAAGGCTTTAGAACTTTCGGCTCATTTTGATAGATCCTTCACCATTTCTCTTATCACCTTATAACGTCATTTTCAACCAAGACCGACGATATTTTAACTAAATCGTTAAATTTTTATGTAAAAAAACGATTTTTTCAGCAGGCAGATAAATTTTCAATAAAAAAGTTCCTTTTAAACCAAGAAAGATGACTTTTCTACACAAAACATTAATTTTCAACTCAAAAATATGAATTTTCAACAAAAAGGTTCATTTTCAACCAATTAGCTGAATTTTTTACAGAATTAGTTGAATTTTCAAGTCAAAAAGATGAATTTTGAAGAAATTAGGTAAGTTTTAAAACAAAGAGACGAAGCTTCAATTTAAAAAAAAATCATTATTAAGAAAGTAGTTGAATTCAACCAAAAAGATGATTTTTCAATAAAATAGTGGAGTCCTCATCAAAAACAGATTAGTTTGAAACCAAATAGTCGAATTTTCAACCAAGTAGTTAAATTTTTTCTCAAAATGTTAACATTTTAAGTCAAGAAGAAGAATAGTCTACAAAAAAGTCGAATTTTCAACCCAAAAATATGACTTTCCAAAAAAAAAAGGTAATTTTCAACCAAGTAGTGGAATCTTCTACCAAACAAGTTGAATTTTCAAGTTAAAAAGATGAATTTGCTAAAAAACAGTTGAATTTTCTACCCGAAACGATAAATTTTCAACAAAATAGTTAATTTTCAACGAAAAACGACCAATTTTCAACAAAATAGCTAAATCCTCAACCAAAATAGATTCACTTTTAGTCAAACAAGTACATTTTTAACCAAAAAAGGTGAAATCTCTAACAGAAGATAAATTTCAAACCGAAAAACGAATTTTCAACAAAATAATTAAATTTCAACCGAAGAGATGAATCTTCAACAAAAAAAAAAAAAAATAATTTTTAACCAAGTAGTTGAACTGAAATAAAAAATACGATTTTTCAACAAAATAGTTGAATCCTCAGTAAAAACAGATGAATTTTTAACCAAACTAGAGGCTCATACGCGCGCTCCGCGCGCGAACAATTTATTTACATGTAATTATTTCATTTGGAAATGAAGTTCAATAAAATACCATTACATTAATTTTTACTTCAATAATTTTGATTTGTACACGGCTTCGCATGGATACCTTCTCACGATGCAGAATAAATAATTGTGCAACTCTAAACATTTTCATGCAACTTCGGAAAAAAACTTATAAAATGTCGGCGCGTACAAATTTTCATAGAAATACACAGTAAATGATCTCGACTCGAGAAGAGTCCAGATGTCAAGCCATTTCGAGCGTGCATAGCACTCGGATGGATGACCATCTGCGACGTATACGACCGAGTTGTGTATTCGCTGCGTTTTAACCTCGGTTTCAATTAATGTCGAGCAGGAGGTTTGACGGCAGGGTTTCTTCGATAAATTGCCAAACTCTTAATTTGTTCATGAAAATATTTTAAATAATTAATAAATCTTGGAAATTTGAAGAGCATAATAGAAAGAAGTCATCGGAACGATATTCTTAGTTAATTCTGTAAAAAATTTACCCTATTCGTTGAAAAATAGCCAAATTCTTATTTTTTCATCAAATTTGTTTAAATAATTAATAATTCTTGTAAATTTACAAAACAACATAGAAAAGAGCATCGGAAAGACAATCTTAGTTGACTCCGGAAACAAATCTTGTCTATTCCTTGACAAATGCCCAAACTCTGAATATGCTTATGAACATTGTTTAAATAATTAATAATTATTGTAAATGTGCAAAGTATCGTAGAAAATAGTTATTGAAAATACATTCTTTGTCCATTCTGGAAACAAATTGGGCCTATTCTTTCAGAAATAGCCAAACTCTTAATTTTTTAATGAAAATTGTTTAAATAATTAATAAATCTTGTAAATTTGCAAAACAATACAGAAAAAAGGCATCTGAAATATATTCTTATTTAATTCTGTTAAAATTGAGCCTGCTCCTTGAAAAACAGCCAAACTCTGAATATGTTTATACAAATTGTTTGAATAAATAGTAATTATTGTAAATTTGCAAAGTACCGTAGAAAAGAGTTATTGAAAATAAATTCTTGGTGATCCCGTAAACAAACTGAGCCCATTCATTGAAAAATGGCTGAACTCTTAATTTGTTGAAATATTTAATAATTATTGTAAATTTGCAAAGCATCATAGAAAAAGTCATCGGAAAGATATTCTTGGTTAATTCTCCAAAAAAATTGAGCCTATTCGTTGAAAAATAGCCAAATTCTGAATTTTGTATGAAAATTGTTAAAAATTATTGTAAATTTACAAAGCAACATAGAAAAGAGTCATCGGAAAGATATTCTTAGTTGACCCCGTAAACAAATTGTGCCTATTCTTTGAAAAATAGCCAAAATCTGAATATGTTTATGAAAATTGTCGAAATAATTCTTGTATATTTGCAAAGTATCGTAGAAAATGGTTATTCGATTCACATTCTTTCTTGATACCCTGAACTTATTTATCCTATTCATTGAGAAAAGGCCAAGCTCACAATTTGCTTATGAAAATTGTTTAAGTAATTAATAATTCTTGGAAATTTGCAAAGCATCATACAAAAAAGTCATCGGAAAGACTTTGCATAGCATTATAGAAAAAAAGTAATCGGAAAGATATTCTTGGTTAATTCTATAAAAAAATTTAACCTATTCGTTGAAAATAGCAAAAATCTCAATTTGTAATGAAACATAGAAAAAGAGTCTTCGGAAAGACATACTTAATGGACTCCGTAAACAAATTGTGCCTATTCCTTGAAAAATAGCTAAACTCTGGATATTTTGATAAACATGTTTAAATAATTAATAATTATTGTAAATTTTCAAAGTACTGAATATAAATAGGAAAGAGTTATCCGAAAAACGTTTGTTGAAAAATGGCCAAAGTCTTAATTTGTTTATCAACATTGTCTAAATAATAATTCTTATCTAATTTTTAAAAAAATTGAGCCTATTCGTTGAAAAATAGCCAAACTCTAAATTTTGTAATCGAAATTGTTCAAATAATTAATAATTGTTGTAAATTTACCAAACATAGTAAAGAGTCATCGGAAAGACAATCTCAGTTGACTCTGTAAACAAATTGTTCTGAATGTGTCTATGACAATTGTTTAAATAATTGATAATTATTATAAATTTTTAAAGTATCATAGGAAATAGGTATTTAAAAAACATGCTTAATTAATTACGCAAAGAAATTGAGCCTATTTTTTAAAAAATAGCCAAACTCTTGATTTGTTTATCAAAATTGTTTAAATAATGATTCATTCTTTGAAATTTGCAGAGCATTATAGCAAAACGTCACTGGAAAGATATTCTTACTTAATTCTATTAAAAATGGAGCCTATTCGTTACAAAATAACCAAAATCTCATTTTTTTAATTGAAATTGTTTAAATTATTAATAATTATTGTGAATTTACGAAGCGACATAGAAAAGTGTCATCAGAAATACATTCGTAGTTACTTTGTAAACAAACTGTACCTATTTCTTGAAAAATAGCCAAACTATGAATTTGTTTGTGAAAATTGTTTAAATAATTAATAATTCTTGGGAATATATCAAGCATAGAAAAAAGTCACCGGAAAGATATTCTTAGTTGACTCCATTTTCTTTAAAGATAAATAAGCCAAGGGTAAACCCCTTTTTAAAATTTTCTAAACTTCTATAAATTCCAAAAATAATTTAAATTTTAATGTTTTCTCATAAAAATATGACATGAATTCATATTTTCAATTGTTTAAGATTGCAATAATAGTTAAAATTGGAAGGAAGCTATATTCTTTGAAAATGTAGGGGAGACCGGGGCGAGATGAGCATACGGGGTCAAATGAGACACTGCATTTTCTCTCAAAATATGTGATTTTTGTTGCTGTTCTTTTCGGAAATAATAGTAATAATGATTTTCTAATTACTCGGAAAAAGATAAAAATTAAATAGAGTAGATAAAGTAAAAATAAAAATGATTAAAATTTCAAAACCTGAATCTTGTTATTCTACGATATCATAGAACGAAAGGAAATGATTGAAAATAATAGACAATATTTTTAAACTAAAGTTTGTCGTGAAGTTTATTTACCGAACTTGAATGTACTAACGCATTTATACAGAATTAATTAATAAAAACAGGTAATATTGAAGTTTTAATCATAATTTTGATTTGGGG
This sequence comes from Andricus curvator, assembly GCA_932195095.1. Taxonomy (NCBI): domain Eukaryota; kingdom Metazoa; phylum Arthropoda; class Insecta; order Hymenoptera; family Cynipidae; genus Andricus; species Andricus curvator. The sequence goes on along the minus strand of CAKNYM010043012.1, from coordinate 8,000 downwards.
CGGAATGAGCCGGGTTCATGGGGTGAGATGAGACGCTCTTGTCATGTTTGTCATAACCTCTTTATGGAGCTGGCAGAAAAGTTTTTGTTTGCAAGATGTAAGTAGTTTTGAGTGGAATTTTCGAAAATATATAAAGATTCAAAACAGAGTTGCAATAGTGAAAACTTACAAAAGAAAAACTGACATTTGTGGTTGGAAGAGTCTATGACAGTTATTGTAAAATCTGTTGTATAAAGAAATTCTAGTGTCAGAGCACCTGCAATTGGGTTTGTTTATACATTTTATTTTTTGAGCTGTTTCTTCAGTATATTCTATAAACAGTTTAACAATTATATTTAAAAAATTTCAGAAATATTTTATAAATGAAAAATTTCAAATAAATGTTAATTCAACTTGAAATTAGAAAAGTTATTATATAAAGGAAAAATTTGAATTAATTAACCATTAAATGCATTTATACTGTCAAATATTTATAAAATCCTTCCCCTAAGACCTAAATAATCAGACTTAATTATACCTTACAAAATTATTTGTTGAACATTTTACAGAGCATGAATTGGTACGAATAATCATATTGCTCAATCGTGTAAAACAATTATATTTTGTCGTGATACTCATTTCCATTCTCACAATACTTCAAATAATCTTCTATGTGTACGAAAAAAAGGAAAAATTATCTTCTATTAACAAAAACTAATAATTAGTTGAGGTGTCTCATCTCGCCCCAATACGTGTCTCGTCTCGCCCCAGAGCATGGGGCGAGATGAGACATGTGCACAAATTATAATTTTCATATTTTCATCGCAATTACTATTTTTGAAACACTTCGTCTTTTATGAAATTGATACATGAAGGTTCATATAATGTATAGAACCACTTACATTTTTAAAAACTAATATAGGTTTCAACTATTTCACTGAAAATGATAACTATGCTCATCTCGCCCCGGCCTCCCCTAACTGAAAGTTAAATAAAATAAAATTATAAACGTTCATAATTTTTTATTGTTAGTTAAAATTATAAGGATGTAATCGTCTTTTAAAATATAAATGAAAGTAAAATAAAAGAAATTTCTAAATGTTCATAATTTATATTGTTTATTATTCTAATAGAAAAAAAATTTCGAAAAAAAGTAAGGCTTTATAATTTTAAAAAGAAATATTAAAAAATGAGCCAAAATATTAATTAAAATTTGTAATTTTGTCTTTAAAAATAATTAGCCCAGAGTGGAATCATTTTGATTTGCTTAAGATTTCTAAATTGTTTAAATTTAAAAAAAGTCATAGACGTCGAAAATGCAACTAAAATAAACATAAAATGAATTGCTAAATATTCATAATTTTCCATTATTTATAATTATAATGAAAAAATTTCAACTTGTAGTTGAAATTATAAATTTTTTTAAAACTTGCTTCAAAGCTATCTAAATTTTTAAAAATTTGAAAAAAAACACAGAATGAATTCATTAAAATGCTTTAATATTACAGCACACTAAAAATGAGGGGAAAGTATATTGCATGTGAAAAATTATTTCAAAAAATCTTTAAAAAGCACAATAGCATTGTATTGAAGAGATTATTAATGTTCTGGAAGCAATTTACAAAAAGAATAAAGACTGAAATTAATGAAAACTTTTACAATTATTAAAATTTGTACTGGGTTTTTAATTCTCATTAGATATATTGTGCATATATTTTCTTCTAAAAGTGAATTTGTTTAAAATGTTCAAATGGTTTTGATTTTAATATTATAGTTCAGATAGAAAAGTTGTGCTTATTATTAAAAAGGTGATAGCTGCAACTATGTTTTAATGTAAGCTAAAAAATAGCCAAACTCTGAATTTGTTTATGAAAATTATTTGAATAATCAATAATTATTTTTAATTTACAAAGTACCGTAGGAAAGACTCATCGAAAAGGCATTCTAAGTTGATTCCGTAAACAAATTGAGCCTATTAGTTGAACAATGGCCAAACTAAAGATATTCTTAGATAATTATGTAAAAAAATTTGAGCCTATTCGTTGAAAAATAGCCAAATTCTGTATTTGTTTATGAAAATTGTTTAAATAATTAATGATTCTTGTACATTTGCAAAGTATAATATCAAACAGTCACCTGCAAAGCATTCTTAGTTGATTTCGTTAAAAAAAATTAAGCCTTTTCGTTGAAAAATAACCAAACTCTGAATTTTCTCACAAAAATTGTTTAAATAAATAAATCATAATTCTTTGGAATTTGTAAATTACTATAGAAAAGAGTCATCGCAAACATATTATCATTTAAATCTGTAAAAGAATTTAGCCTATTCATTGAAAAACAAAATTCATTATAAAAAAATCTTAGTTTGAAATAATTAATAATTCTTGTGAATTTGCGAAACATTATGAAAAAAACTCATCGAAAAGACATTCTTAGTTGATTTCGTTAAAAAAAATTAAGCCTGTTCGTTGTAAAATAGGAAACTCTGAATTTCCTTACAAAAATTGTTTAAATAAATCATAATTACTGGGAATTTCTAAAGCACTATAGAAAAGAGTCACCGCAAAGACATTCTCAGTTAATTTTGTAAAAACATTGAGACTATTCGTTGAAAAACAAAATTTATTATTAAAAGAATCTTAGTTTTAAATCAATAACTCTTGGGAATTTGCAAAACAACCATTAAAAAAATCATCTAAAAGACATTCTTAGTTGATTCCGTGAACAAATTAAGCCTATTCCTTGAAAAATAGAGAACTCTGAATTTCCTCACAAAAATTGTTTAAAATTTGAATTTGCAAAGCAACATATAAAAGAGTAATCGCAAAGATATTCTCAGTTAATTTTTTTTTTTAGCATATTTTTTGAAAAATAGACAAACTATGAAATCTTGGGAATTTTCAAAGCACCATAGAAAAGAGTCATCGCAAAAATATTCTTAGATAATTTTTTTAACAAATTGAGCATATTTGTTGAAAAATAGACAAACTATAAACTCTTGGGAATTTTCAAAGCACCATAGAAAAGAGTCATCGCAAAGATATTCTTAGTTAATTTTTTTGTAATTGAGTCTATTTGTTGAAAAATAGAAAAGCTCTGAATTTGTTTATAAAAATTGTTTAAATAATTAATAATGCTTCCAAATGTGCTAAGTTTCATATCAAACAGTCACCGCAAAAGCATTCTTAGTTTATTCCGTTAAAAGAAGCTAAGCCTGTTCGTTGATAAATAACAAAACTTTGAATTTTTTTTTAATTGCCAAAAAAAACTTGATGCACTAAACTAATTGATCCTATTCGTTGAAAAATGGCCAAGTTCTTGATTTCTTCATGAAGATTGTTTAAATAATTAATAATTCTTAGAAATTTACAAAGCATCATATAAAAAAAGTCATCGGAATGATATTCGTAGTTAATTCTGTAAAAAATGTAGCCTATTCGTTAAAACATAGACAAATTATAAATTTTCAATGAAAATGGTTTAAAACATTATTAATTGTTGCAAATTTACAAAGCAACATCGAAAAGAGTCATCAGAAAGACTTTCAATGTCATCATAGAAAAAAGTAATCGGAAAGATATTCTTGGTTAATTCTATAAAAAAATTTAGCCTATTCGTTGAAAATAGCCAAAATCTGAATTTGTAAAGAAACATAGAAAAAGAGTCTTCTGAAAGACATACTTTTTGACTCCGTAAACAAATTGTGCCTATTCCTTGAAAAATAGCCAAGCTCTGGTTATGTTGATGAACATTGTCTAAATAATTAATAATTCTTGTAAATTTTCAAAGCATCGTACATAGGAAAGAGTGATTTGAAAAACATTTTTTATTGATTCCGTAAAAAAATTGAACCTATTCGTTGAAAAATGGTCCAACTCTTCATTTGTTTATCAACAGTGTTCAGATAATAATTAATTCTTTGAAATTTGCAGAGCATTATATAAAAAAAAGTCATCGGAAAGATATTCTGACCTAATTCTGTAAACAATTGAGCCTATTCGTTTAAAAATAGCCAAACTGTTAATTTCTTAATCGAAATTGTGTAAATAATTAATAATTCTTGTAAATTTATAAAGCAAAATAGAAAAGAGTAATCAGAAAGATATTCTTAGTTAATTCTGTGAAAAAATGTAGCCTATTCGTTGACAAATAGCTGAAATCTGAATTTGTTTATGAATATTGTTCAAATAATTATTAATTATTGTATATTTGCAAAGTATCGCAGAAAATAGTTATTGGAAATACATTCTTTGTTGATTCTGGAAACAAATTGGGCCTATTATTTCAGAAATAGTCAAACTCTTAATTTTTTGATAAAAATTGTTCAAATAATTAATAAATCTTGTAAATTTGAGGAACAATATAGAAAAAAGTCATCTGAAATATATTCTTATTTAATTCTGTTAAAATTAAGCCTACTCCTTGAAAAATAGCCAAACTCTGAATATGTTCATAAAAATTGTTTGATTAATAATAATTATTGTAAATTTGCGAAGTACCGTATAAAAGAGTTATTGGAAATACATTCTTGGTGATCCCGTAAATAAACTGAGCCCATTCATTTAAAAATGGCCGAACTCTTAATTTG
>CAKNYM010043010.1:0-15951 GCA_932195095.1 Andricus curvator | reverse complement strand
TGGATTTCACACAAAAATTGAAGTCAGTTTAATAAGTATCCAGGATTGTAGGAGTTTTAGAAGAAACTTATTTTTAAAATGTTTTTCTGCTGAAAATATTCTCAATCGGGTTGATATTCGCAATTGGGTTTCGATTTTCTGAGGAACAGTTCGGTAAATGCATCTTGAAGACGTTGAGACGGCCCTGCTTCGTTGAACCACATCTGTTTCGGGCATTTGACTTGCTTCTGGAATTACTATTGTCATAGAAAGGGTACTTTTTTTGCTGCCACTTGTCCCGCTGTGCTGACCACACGCCCACACTGATTAAAGTCAAAAATATGCAAAATGATGTCTCTTGCGTGATAATGATTTTATCATAAATTTAGTTATTGCACTGCAATCGCATGGCAAAACTGCACATTTGAAGCCATTGAACGGCTTCCTATATTCACTCGTTCTCAAGATAAAATGTTTGTAAATAAATCCCCGTAAAAAGAAAACTATTGTATATTTCAGCATTTCGAAAAATGCATTGCATTCAGGAATGTTCAAAGAATATCTGTGAATTTTTTCAGATTTTTCCTAAACTCGCCCTCCTTCTGGGAACAGGTCAAAGTGGACCCTTGAAAAAGGAGGCCGAAAAACCCTGTTTTTTGGGACGTTTTGCACTCTAACTATTGAACAAAATTTTTTCAAACAAAAGTGAACATATCGCTGCATTCGAAAGACTTTAAGCTTTCAGATGCTTTTTATTAGACATTTCAGAGATTTTTTTTGTGCGAGTTTCAATCAAAAAAAGTGAGGGGCCTCGACTTTTGGACCCGACTTTAGGTTGGTGACTGTACACGTCGTCTGCCCTATGTTTACCACCTGTCAGTTCTTTCAATCGTATGATTGCTAGTCTAGCTATCTGCGAATGCTTTGGGAGGTCTGTGGTCACTTAATACTTAACTGTAAGGCTAAATTTACTTAGATGTTACTTAGCCTAAACTGGACTCTTGGTTGGACGGCAAGTCTAATACTTTGAAGTTACTTTCAGCCGTCCTTTCCTCCCTTTCCGAGGTTAGGTACGGCTTCGGCGAGTCCCCGGAAAGTAGTTTTACATCTTTCTAGGTTTTGTGTACAAAACTTCATTACAATATATATAGTTGAAGTTTGTCATAAGGACAACAGCAGGATTTCGCCGGGAGCGGGTGCTAATCTGAAATGCCCCTTTGCCCACTTCTTTGTGTTTCCTGACCATTTTAAGAAGAGGGTCTTGTCCATTTGCGACCATATGTGCTGTACTCAGAATAATCCTGTTGTGAAGACATTCAAGATTCAGTATTCCGCGACCACCTTGATGGCGTGAGATATAAAATCGTGGAACAGAAGACTCTGAGAGGTCGCCCGCTATCCCAGGTCACGAAGTAGTACGTGACACTAGTTTACCTGCATTCGACTTAACTCGTAAGCGATCTTGAACATTCGAATTGTATTCAAACCTATGCGCACGTCTAAACCTATTTTAACATTAAAACAGATTAATTAGTCCTCAACTCTTCACTGGATATTGCACCTGTGAGTGTAAAGAGTATAGTGAATCTAATTTGAATTTTTTTTTTTAATTAAAAGTGATTTAATAACAAAAGGAAAACTAATATTAATATTAAAATGTAAAACATAACGCAAGCTTTTCGAGATAGTAAACGAAAGAGAGACGAGTGCACATGGACGCGAAATGTATGAAAAATTTGTTAAAGCAAGGTAAAAGTTTAAATATTTCCTCTATTCAAATTGGGAATCAATACTGTTATATCAATTCCCAATAAATAAAGTATAAGAAAATTTCTACTTCGTTTACCTTACATGGATAAACATTACATGGAATTATTACCAAAACAAAATTTTGAACCCAAAGACTCACCAGAGAAAGAACGTGGTGCGACAATAAGCCCCACAGTTTATAGTTGATACACGCGAAAACTCCAGCGCTCACTTTAAATAAAATCATAACTGCTTGTTACTGGCTCAACATTCCCTTGATGATCGAAACGCTGGAAGTTACAAAAGTACGATTCACTCTGAGCACCCCCCCCCCTCTCCCCCCTCTCTCCCTCTCTCGCTCTCTCTCTTTTGTTTGGGAGCAATTGGGCGTTAGGGCAGCAATTAACATAGTGGCTACTATGCTTAGATGTCCTCGGACGAGGTACATTATTGCGCCTAGTGCTAAGGATCCCATTCCTAAATATGATCCATGAACCAGAACTTGGTCAGCTCTCAAGTCTAGGTTTTGTTTTGTTTTTAAATTTACCGGTTTCAGTAAATACGTTAATTTTTGTTGATGTTATTTTGGTGTAGGTGAGATCTTCCCCAGTTCCAAATGTAACGGAGCTTCGTAAGTAAATTCCTTTGGATCGCTTTTTATGGAAATGCCGGGTAGAATTAGAGCCTCCATTCGTACTATACACCCGGGCAGTTCTCGCAGCAACCCCGATCCTTGGAGCTTGATGGATTCTGGTTGATGCCCTTGACAAATTATTTAAGCCGTAGTAACGTCAGATAGAGAATAAATCCATCCTCCTAAGGATGAATTTGGTACAATGTGTATCAAACTGGTTGATATTATGGTCGTAGCAATCTGGATGAGTTTGTCCAGGCTAATTGATGGTCCAGGTAGTGGAAAGATGATCTTGGGAGCATGGTCCTGAATGTATCTTAGAATCTTTACAGAGTTTCTTCATCTGCGTCGGATATTGTGAAGACACCTGGCCCAGTCTTTTGGTGAAGTTTTGCAGAAATTCCGAGTAAAGATGTACATCCATAAAAGTAGTCACCCTCCAGACGGTCGCTTGTCGGGACATCCTTTTCATCCGTTCAAAATATACTCCAGAACTTGTTTGGAATGGCTCCTCCGAGTAAGATTCCGCAAAAATTTACTGATGAAACTACCACCTCGATCAGTCCGAACTCAACGCGGGCTCCGAAATGAGAAATAAGGTGTGTTGCCCCTGCATGGGCAATGGTTGTTGTCTTCAAATCTGGTATTGGCACTGCAAGACAGAATTTACTGAAATTGTCCTGTATCGTTAAAATGTGCCGATTTTCACTTGGTGTGGTTGAAAGCTTGCCCACGGTGTCCAGTTATACTTTATCGAAAACTCCTAACGGGGTGTCTGTTATACCCATTGGTTCCCGTGTTTTTGCTCGGAAAAGTTTATTTTCTAAACAGCGCTTACATCCTAGGATGTACTCGTTGATATCATCGCGCATGCCCGACCAAGTGAAACGTTCCCTAATTCGTCTATATGTCTTCGTGACTCCTTTATGCCCACCCATAAGACTGTCGTGGTATTCAGCAACGATTTTACTACGCATGTCCTCACGGGGTACTTCCAGTTTTCCGTGACATAGAGTGAATTTAATTTCACCACCCCGGAATATGTCATTCAGCAATTCTTTCAATTTGTTTTGGAACAATGTTCCTAACAAATTAGTAGAACTTGCCATTCAACCCGTTTCCCGAATGTCACGTTTTAACGCCCGGTGTAGGTTAGCTACACCCACGGTTACGTCCTTCCAAGTAGTCTCATCGAAATGATTTCGTTTCACTGCGATGGAGTAAACGCTATGATGTCCTCGAGGTGTTACCAGAACTTTACCCAACAAAAATAGGGTTAGGTGGCTCACAATCTTCCGAAATAAAATGAGCATAGTTATCTCGGCGATAGGTAAGAGGTTCAGTCCATTGATGGACTACTACAGGTCCGGCCGTTTCTGACCTATCCGGCTTGGAATTTTCTTTCTCCTCTGAATAATAGGTTTCTGGAGGAGGCGATGGTAAGTCTATGTGAGTCATCTCTACGTTAATTAATTTCGATTGAAGGGGAAAATTCTGAGCTAATTCAGAGCGATTCCCTAACTCATTCGACCTTTGGAGCTGACGCAGTCGAATTTTGGCTTTATCTCGAGCTGGACTATCATAACCCAGAGTTCCGTGGCCCTTAAAGAAAGGGATGGATTTGGCCACAAGGGTAGCGTCGTTAGAGGAGTTGGAAACAAAGATATTCGTGGGGTTGTTGACTATCAATAGGGGAATCATCTATGTCCTCTATACCCCTAAAGCGAAGGATACTTCTCCTGGCCCTTTCAGTTGATTCAGTTGAAGCCTGAAACAGAGGGAGGGGAAGTTCGCTTCTTTCATTGTTTTCCTTTGCTGATTCGGATGTGACAACTTTATTGGGAGTTTTACTTTCCTCAATGTGCTTGCTAAAGGACTTTAGAAAATTATCTATTCTGTTAGAGAATTCGTCATCATCAAACTCTCCACAGGGATCAATGACGTCTAGATATTTTCTACGCTCGGGGTCGTCTTCTCCTTCAGAAATTACAGTAGGGGGTAAATAATTATCCCAATACCACGATGGTTGATCAGTTAGAGTATTATCTTTGATAGCTGAACTGCAATCAATGTAGTCAATACTTTCATCACTCTCGTCACTTCCCTCTGGGGGTGGGCTAACATCTACTACGTATGTCTGGGAGGTGGGTTTTCGTTTAAAACGAGGCATTCTTAGAATGGCCCATGGGCAAATTCCAAGTCTGGTTCGGATTGCCCTGCTCCTGCTCTAGCTAGGCGATCAGCCATTTCGTAACAGGTTTTCCTTCTGCAGTTTTCCACCCATTTTCTTCCCGTTTAGGAATCCATTCAGTAGCGCTATCTATCGGAAATTGGGAGTCGGTATGGAAACGAAGGTTTTTAATTCCAGCTTCATGAGCCTTGATTGCAGCCAATGTGACAGCCTGAATCTCCGCGGAATTGTTCGTTTGATGGCCTTGGGCCCTTTGTGACGCGTTTAAAGGCTGATCCTTTCCAAACTAAACTGCGATTACAGCTTTAGATTCCCCTTGAGCATAGTCGCAACAGGGACCGTCAATGTACACATCTACGACTTCTTCTCCAGGACCTAGCGTTTGGGAGCCAGTCTCCAGGGAAGAAGCTCCGCCTTTACTAGGGAACCAAATTTTAGGGACCGTAAGTTCGGGTTCTACTTTCGGAAAATCACTGTGGTCTAATTAATTCCGTACTGTAAGTGGGGGTTTTGAGATTTTCACGTACTTGCGTTTTTCGTTCTTTTAAATCTTGAAGCAACGGTGCTTCGGTTTAAATTCGAACCTTGAGTTTCTTAACGACAGGCCGATAAGACTCGTCCAGGTCCGCCAGCGCGTGTGATTTCGGGGGCCTTCCGCGAGTCCTTTACTTTTGATGTCGTAGGCTGAAACTTGGGAAGTGCGGTAACTAGCTATTTGGATACCTCAGTTGAGACACTTTTGATTCCTTGGAAGAAAAAACCGCATTATCAGAGCCTGTTGGATTCTGACTGAAGTGCGAGGTTCTTCTAACCTTCGAAGATACAGCAGGTCTTTTCAAGATTTTGGGCGCAGAAAAAGCTGGCTTCGTCAGAGTTGACCGCCTGCCTCCAGCGACCCTTTCCGATAAGGACCTTTGCGTTCTTGGAAAAGCTTTAGGAGTGGATTCGTTGTCTACTGGCTTTTCGGATTCTGGAAGGATTCCTTGTGAGCGAGTTATTGGTAGTACCTTTTGGGATCTATCATGGATGAAAAAGGCTCGAGCGGTAGCTTTTTCCTTTTTAGGATCGTCAGCTTCATTTTCGGATTCCTTCTCCGGGTCGCTAGTTTCAGATAACTCTTCCCAACCGTCCCGTTTCCCAGACAGGGCTTACCCTTCTTGTACTCGTATGGGATCTGGTAATCATTTAGGCGAAGGCGCCAACGCGTTAACCTTGATCCCGGATTCGTTATGTAATTTATCCAAGGTATGGGCTCATACTGACAAGTCAGTGCGAACTTTCGGCCGTACAAGTACGGGCGGAAGTTTGCAACGGAGTAGATAATGGCCAAACATTCCCTTTCTGTCTTGAAATAGAGCTGTTCGCATGCGTTCATAATTCTAGAGTAGAGAGCGATAGGCATATCCATTCCTTGCTTTTCTTGTGATAATACTGCGCCTATGGCGTAGTCCGAAGCATCGGTTGTGAGTTTGAATGGTTCAGAGAAATCTGGGTACTGCAGGATTGGTTCGTTACACAGATATTCCCTTAAGGTTTGAAAACTTTGTTCTTGCTCGGGTCCCCATTTACATTCTCTATTTTTCTTAAGAAGTTCGGCTAAAGGTTTTGAAATCTTGGCATAATCCTGGATGAACCTCCGGAAATAACCCGTAAGTACAAGGAACTGCCTAACAAATCGAACCTTTTTAGGATGAGGGAAGTTTTTTACGGCACTTATTTTAGCTGGGGTTGGTTTTACTCCCTCCCGAGTAATAATGTGTCCTATATAAGGGACCTTCGTTCGTAGGAAGTCCCACTTAACTGGCTGTAGTTTAAGGTTAGCGTTTCTTAAGCGAGAGAGAAGACGTCGAGTTTTAATGTCATGTTCCTCGAGGGTTTCTCAATAGACAACAGTGTCGTCCAGGTACACGAAGACCTCAGTCCCATGCATACCCTCCAGCATCGTGTCCATCAGTCTTTGAAACGTTACGGGGTCATTCGCAAATATTCAAAGTGACCTCGCCGGGTAGAAAAAGCCGTCTTAGCACGGTCTTCGGGGTGGGTTTCCACTTGGTGGTACCCACTGGCTAAATCAAGCACCGAAAAGTACTGGGCATTACCCAACTGGTCTAAAATCTCAGTTATATTTGGTAATGAATAGCCGTCCCCAATTACTTTTTCATTAAGCTCCCGGTAGTCAATAACGACTCTAAATTTCTTCTCTCCGGATCCGTCCATTTTTTTCGGAATTAATACTAAAGGATGTGACAGGGTAAATTTCACATACCTGTCACTTCAAATAAAGTCCATATTAAACGAACCTACGGAAAATGTAGTCGTGACCAAGAGCGAAGGTCGCACCTCAATCCAAGAGCACTCGTTAAAATTGTACGTTTAGTTTATTTATCCTTTGCACCTATCTGTTTACATGGTTACGATCGCCACCTGTCAAAAATGCGACCGATCACCAACCTATAAACCTACCATCCCACCACACCATTTTTCCGATCACAACACAAAATGGCGGGCCGCGAACATCCTGTTAACCAATTCGCAACGGGTCATCATCTCTGATATTCTCTGGTGCCACTTCAGCGAGGCGTAACGTCATAATAGCCACACCGTGAACAACTCCCAGGGCAACCAGAGCTGGGTACCGCCACATGAAAGAATCGACAAATTCTTAACGTACACTAGAATATTTATCGATGGCCAAACACAAATCAGCGTAACTCTTCCACCTACCTGGGTAACGGTCTCGACCGGAGTCAGCGGTGGGCCATTAGCATCCGGCCCCGCCAAAATACCACATGACGCCGACATCTTTACCAACCTCCGAACGCCATACCACGAGGCCAACGCCACAGGAAGCACGGCTGACCACATGAACCTAGCCTTCTAAACTCGGCCGCAATAGCCATCAGCGGGTACCCCAGAGCGACGCCATATTGCCTGGACACGTAACATCACGATTTGTACATTAGCAAGATGATCGGATACTTGGGGCGCGTGGTCTCAGCGGTCGTCAGACGGACTGTCAACGGACCTATTAACCATGGAATTCGACCGTTTCACAGGACTATTACCGAGTAATGTAAGACACGTAAAATATTGTAAACCCCGGAAACTCTACGACCGTTGTTAATATTAGGATATAACCAGGTGTCCGTGAAAGCTTTCATTGAAATATTGAAAGTTCCCGGAGGCAATAAAAGGTTTCACGGAACCAAAGTTCTGAAACGTTTGAAAGTTTCACACAAACGTATGCGCCTGCGCACTCAGATCAGGTTAATAGCCACAGTTAGCGGAACGAAACGTTTGAATTCAATTCCAACCTTTCAAGCACTACATATTATTTACGAAATTTATTCTTAATTGATCAAAACCAACTTATAATCAATGTTAAAATCAATCAAATGTTATTAACAATTAAGTCGTGATTATTTAAAATGAATTGTTGAAACGATTGCCTTGAAACACAAAGGATGATATCAAACGTTCTTATTTAATATTCCATAGAGTTTGGGGTGCTTGTTTACCGTGAGTCCTCTTGCCTCTCACCATTGCTACCTGTGTTACAATCAGCCACGGATGAAATGTTCAAAATGCTCTCCATTAGCTTCAAGACACAAACGTAGACGTCTTTCAAAACCGTCTACAGTTTTGAGCAAAGTTTCTCGAGAAATGGCTGCGCAGGCTGTCCGAATCCTTTCCATCAGATCTTCTCTTATTGTAGGTCGCTGAGCAAACACTGCATTTTTAACATAACCCCATAGAAAGAAATCAGGTGATGGTAGATCTGGTGAGCAGGCGGGCCATTCGATTCGACCTCCTCTTCCAATCCATCTCTCATTGAATTGTAAGTTCAAAAACTCACGTACGATGAGTGCAAAATGTGGCGGAGCACCATTATTGTTGAAACCACATTCTTTGTCTTGTTGCTAAGTTAACATTCTCCAATAGTCCTGGTAAATGGTCCCTTGACAACTCTAAGTATGTATGTCTGTCAACGTTTCCGTCAAAAAAGTAGGGTCCAATTAAATAGCCATTTACTATTCCGCACCACATCATAACACTCCATCGATGATCATGATCCATCGGTCTGTACCAGTGAGGATTTTTGTCCGAACAATAATGACAGTTACGTCTATTGAGCTGTCCATCGCTGTAGAATTGACTTTCATCTGAGAAAAGTACATATCGAAAAAAACTAGGATCATTCTGTACCATCTGCAAAGCCCATTCACAAAAATTAAAACGCGCTAAAATTTGATGGGGCCTGAGGGCTTCCGTTAAAGTAATGTGGTAACCATGATGGTTCAGAGATCTTAAAATTCTTGATACTGTTGTACGTGGTATACCTATCTCTCTTTCAATTTATCGAGTACTGATTTGTGGATCAATATGAACGGCTGCTATAACACTTAGAGCTCGTGCATCATTTTCGTCGTACTCTGTATGTTGGCGTTCACGAAGAAGAATCCCATTGCGAGCTCTTTCAGTCAAAGTTCTTATTGTTAGTCTGGAAGGATGTTTTCTATCTGTAAACCGTTCAGCGTAAACTCTTGATGCAGCGGCGTAGTTAACGTGACATTCTCCTAAAATTAGTATCATATCAACGATTTCAGTAGGTAAGTAATCAGCCATATTGCGAAATTTGTTTGAAACCTAGCATAAAAAGTTTAACTAATAAATTAAGCTTATCAACCGAAAAACAAAGCGAAGAATGAAGTGAGCGTCGCCGCTAAAACAGTTTAAATGCCAAAACAAATGAATGCTTACACGTACTATGAAGAAACATATGAAAATCGAGAAACGCATTCAATGTTTCAAAAACTATACCAAAACCTTTTCTAATATGTATTATGAAAAGAAAATGGATAATCAGAAAAAGTTCGATTATCGAAAGAAGATAACACAACACGCGACCAGGCTTTTCAACTGAAAAACAAAGCGGAGAATGAAGTGAGCGTCGTCACGAAAATAGTTGAAATCAAAAACCAAACGAATGCTCAATGCTCACCCCAAATGTGAGAGGCAAGGGGACTCACGGTAAACAAGCACCCCAAACGTGAGACGCAAGAGGACTCACGTTAAATAAGCACCCCAAAGGAAACAGAACTTACTACGTCCACGTCGTTGTTTCCGGGTAACGCTAAAAGTAAGGTTCTAAGAGCTTTTTAAACAGTTGCCCTTCATTTGACTTCTCTGCAAAAGACTTTTTTTACTTTTAACATTTAAATGACCTTGACAATTTATCTGCAGGTCAAGATGGTCAAGGTAGTTCACATTTTTACATTCTATCGACTTGTTAAAAGCATCTTAAAGGGTTGCTATTCTCAGAACATCAATTAATTTCAAAAAGGGCATATGACCGTTTTTTAAACACTTTACCTTGATATTTGACCTTTTTAAGGTCACAAAAGCAAATTTCTTATAAGACATTTTTGGCAGTTCCTCAGTCTTGGCTCGCTCGCCCTCCGGTACACCATTTTTCCGAGTGTTAGTGTCTCGTGCTCTCAACACGTTTCTCCGCCCAGGCCGACATCCTGAAAACCGAACGCCGGATCGTTTCCCTAGGAGGGATCTCCGTCGCTTTGCTATCCACGCGGATTCTACTTCCGATTGCCAGCTCTCTGCCACGGACTGGCGGTCTACGATTTGTAAGTGGTAATAAATATCTGTTATTTTAATTACCGAACTCTTTATTATGTTCTCCCCTTTCTCTCGGTATCCATCTCCCAATTTCCCTCCTCGGTACTACCCCCGTAATACCTGGCGCCCAACTTAAAAAACCCACATCTCTTCTACCTTAAAATTCAAACCTGCCGAGAAAAGAAAAGGGACACAATGCAAAATCAAAACTCTACTTTTGACTCTTACTACCAAACTTTTTGGATTATTTTTGCATGCTATTGATTCCACATGCCTTGCCATTTTAGGAATGATTTCTAAATTTACAATGATTTATGCATGCTCTTGATTTATATGTGCCTATGAATTTCTATTTGTACCCATGAATTCTTGTACTTGAAATGATTTTTATGTGCCCATGATATGTGTCAGATATTTGTTGCAAATTTCTCTTGAAAATTTATCATGATATTTTACTGTGCGCTTACTAACGATATTTCGGGGAAAAATAACCCGAATCACGCTCACAAAACCAAAGCGGAAATTATTCAGAGAAAGATACTTCCTTTCAAATTATTAAAATGAATCTAAAAATTTAAGAAAAATTGATTAGGATCGGGCTAAAAATAAAAGGAGAAACTGGTAAACTGTTAAATTTTAGATTAATAGAATTTCATTTTGAAAAAACCAATAATAGGAAAATTCGAAGGACAAGAAAAAAGACTAAACCTGAAAAGAAAAGCATAAATTTTCTCCTTGCTGAAAATGTTAATCGCCAACCGACGTGAAACGTTCAAGTGCGGTAACATGTACATACGCGCAATCCGTATCCTTACGACTCGCGGCAAGGTCACGCGACGTACTTTATAAACAAAGCATCGGAGAGCAAAAATAAGCTCAATTTAGAATCCCGCAATAATCAAAACAGCATCTAACTAAACTCTCTAATTTCAAACCAAAATAAAGTCCAAAACGACGACACAAGAGTGTTATAAAATTTCAAGGTACGAATCAGAGAAAATAAAATATACAGTGTCCAATTAAGACAACTCCGACTAGATAAATATTTTAAATGAAACTCAGGTCGGGTAAAATTAAAAATGAAATGGCTAACCCAACCATAACGGAAAGCGACCACGATAATTTGGATTGGGAAGGTGCCGCTGCACTTCCGACTCAAAGAAAGGATTTAAATAACGTCGCGAAAAAACCAACAATTAGAAATATGGTCTCGATCACACCCCAAAATGTGGGAGCAATCCCAAAAACAATAAACAGATGAATGGGTCGCGGCAGAGGTTTCGTTAGAGAAAATACAGAAACCCCAATAAATAACAATAGGTCAAATCAAGACAGATTAAATTTAGCAAAAAATCCAGAAACAACTCATATGACAAACAACCAACCCCCACTCCACGACATGACTCAAATCCCTAACAGAACATTGGACCCAACAAACGATACTTTCTTTTGGGACAACGAAAATCTACCCACAATAAACGCGCCAATTAAAAGAAATAATCCAAAACAAATGAACAGCGCAACTTTTGAATGCGATTCCTTCTTGGAAAACAATACACAGTTCATGTTAGAAACAGACGAACTTTTGGAAAGTTTAGAGTTTAACGAATTCATGAATCAACAAAAGGAAAGATTCTTTAAAGAAAGGGGAAAAAGGGTAAAAAATTTAGAGATTAGATTAGATTCGCCGGCAAATAGCTCATTTGAACAAATAATCGAACCAAATGTCAGGAAAAACAGAAACGAATCTCATAATAGATATTCCGTCCAATTTGATTTAAGAGAAAATTCACAAGAACCTCGTCAACTTCCATACAATAATATTGAAAACCGAAGTAAATTGAGAAATAACAATTTAAAATTACAAAACTCCGATGACAGTGAACCTTTAGAGGACAGAAACACATCAAATCAAAACAGACGATGTAGACTCTGGACAATAAGTAATAGGTCAAACAGACACTCTAGAATCCACACAAATAACCCAGACACGGATAAAGAACCGGAAAATAATACAAATAATCAAACAATTCCAGCAACATTTTTCCCTTTTGGCATGATACAGACTCCATTTCAAATTATGAGCAATTGGCCAATTAAATTTCGTAATAATAAAGACGATAGTCCTGCGCATTTCTTAGACGAGTTAAAAAGATTCAAAAGGGGTTACAAAATAAATGACCGTGACATTTTAGAAAATTTAGATGCCCTACTAATTGAAGACGCAAAAGATTGGTGCGAGATAAATAAAAATTACTGGAGACATTTATCTGACTTTTTCGAAGATTTCAAAAACGCATATATAGATGAAAAATTTTCCGAGGAAATTAGCCAAAAAAACAAATTTTGTAACCAAAAAAGGATACAAGACATACACTCATACTTGACAGAAATTAGAAAACTTTTTACAAAATTATATCCCAGGAAAAAACGCGAATGGGAATTGCGTAGGGCGTACGAAAACCTTAGAATAGAATACAAAATGTACATAAAAAGAAACGATTTCGAAACTTTTGAAGACTTAGAAGACTTAGGTAAGGAATGGGAAACTTAGCTAGCTAAATCCAAAATTCGAGGGGAAATTTTACAAATAACTGAACCTAAAATAGAGGACAAATTAGAACAAAAACGTAATAGCAGTAGTGGGGATAAAAATAGTCCGCAGAATAGTAAGGACTTAAGAGAAAATAAAAATGGCCAAACCAACAAAACTTCAGACCTAATTTCAGGTCTAGATTCCCACCTGGTTTCAATACAAACTTCCAACCTAGATTCACAAACAATAGACCCAGGTACCCTTACAACCCTTACTACCAAATGTTACCGATGTTCAACCAAATGTCTTTGAGCTCAAATCAAGGTCAAAACAATCTGATTATTGAATTTCCACAGGAAAAAGCCGAAAATAACAACGGTAAACAAAATTTCGAAAAAACAAACTACGGTAATAAAAACAAAAAAATTGTTTAACAATAATAGGGATCAACAAGAAAAAACAAGTTCTAACTCAGACAAAAAACAGGACTCAAATACAAAAACGAACGAAAACACTAATAATTCAAATTGTTATTATTGTGGGTTAACGGGTCATTTCAAAAGAGAATGCCCATATTACACCTACAACCAGGGAAACTGGAGGGGCGGGTATTAGAATCAAAATTATTACAAACTAATACCGAAACGCCAGAATATTTAAATTCGGATAAAGATGAAATAACGGAAACACGTTTCCATCTAATGACAAAATTCGAAGATAGCTTATTTCGAACACTAGTGGATACAGGCGCCACACATTCATACGCTGGCAAGGAATTGCTGGAAAAAATTCAGAATTCCAAATTCTCAATTCTTAAACCCGTCTCGCGAAAATTAATGGTCGCGAACGGCGAAACAGTCGACATAATTGGGCAGGTAGTAATCCCAATTAGAGTCGGAAAACACACAAAACACGTAATGTTCAGGTTAATCCCAAAATTGAACTCCGTAGGTATTTTAGGCACGGACATGTTAAAAGCCCTGCGAATGACTTTAAATTATCACACGGAAACCTGGTGGCTCCCAGGAAGTCCCCCCACCTACTACCATATGGAAGCTTATCCAAAATCGTTCCCTACGCCAACAATCGAAAATAAAACCGAAACTAAACCTGACATTACAAAAAAGGAGAATAAGGAATTAAAAAACGAAAAAATTAGAAATAAACCAGGTATTAAAGAAAAAGAAAATAGGACAATAGAGACTAAACCGAAATTCGGAGGTAAAATTAATTTAAAAAGTACCAGAGAGTTTGACAAAAATAGTCCAAAGTTAGAAAATAGTGAAATTCCCATTGTACCCGTCAATCCTAACCAATCCCAAAAAACCAAAAACGCCCAAATCACTGTAACAAACCCCATAAAGGATATCCCAAGCCTAATGAACATCCCCACAAGTAACAAATTCCAACCCCTAGAGAGCATCCCCACCCCAGAAACTAGCGACGACTCAAGCACTCAAGACTCCGATACATTAGGCAAACGAAGAATCAGAAGGAAGAATAAGAAAAACAATTCGGGAAAAATATTTTACAATAAAAAATACAAGGAAAAATATAAGGATAGTGACAGTAATCTTTGGAAAAATAAAAAAGTTACTGAACAAAATGAAATAGGAAAGGAATTTCAAAAAGCGAACGAGATCAGGGAAATAGATATTAGAAATCAATGGATTTATTTTAAAAATAAAGCAATAAGATTAAATAATATTTCGGACAATTTAGGAAAAATTGACGAACAAGACAATAGTTCGCCAGAAATTTGCGAAGGTATTGTTGAGCTTAACGAAAGCCAACAATCCCAATTAGAAAAACTCTTATAAAATAAAATTAAAATACACCAGGGAAAAGAACATAGGGCTACTTATTTAACGAAACATAAAATTGACGTCCAGGGCCACGATCCCATTAAACAGCGATATTATCACGTGAGCCCAAAAATTAAAGAAATAATTTATCAAACCGTGGATAAATTATTAGAACAGGATATAATAGAACCTTCTTGTTTTGATTGGTCAAACCCCATAGTGATGATCAAGAAACCGGGAAAAGATTATAGATTTTGTTTAGATTTCAGAAAGGTTAATAATATTACTAAAAAAGACCTCTACCCAATCCCACTCACGACAGAAATATTAGACACGTTAAGATCGGCAAAATTTATCTCCAAAATTGATTTAAAATTAGCGTATTTACAAATTCCATTAGAAGAAAATTCAAAACCAATTACAGCATTCACAGTCCCTGGAAAAGGCATGTATCAATTTAAAAGGATGCCATTCGGTTTAACCAATGCTCCAGCCACTTTCCAGAGACTGATGGATAAAATCATCACTCCAGATTTAAAGCCAAACGTTTTTTATTATTTAGATGATATTGTAATAGTAACACAAAATTTTCACGATCATTTGAAATATTTAAATATCGTACTAGACAAAATAAACGAAGCAAACTTAACAATCAGTCTGGACAAATGCGAATTCGGCTGCTCAGAAATCAAATACCTTGGTTTTAAAGTTAACGACAAAGGACTTCAAATAGACGATGAAAAAATCCAACCAATCCTAGAATTCCCTAAACCCAAAAACATTAAACAATTACAGCGCATAACAGGAATGGCAAGTTGGTATAGAAAATTTATCCCACACTTTGCCGAAACAATAGAACCAATGAACAGATTAATTAAAAAAGATAAACCATGGGATTGGGGATTAGAACAAGATGAGGCTTTCCAAAAAATTAAAGACCTTTTAACTTCAGCACCTATATTAACCTGCCTAGATTTTACTCAACCCTTCCTACTCGAAACCGATGCGAGTAATACGGGGTTAGGAGCCGTACTTACACAAACAATTGATGGCATAAATTACGTGATAGCATACGCGAGTAGAAGTCTAAACGGTGCGGAATCGCGTTACTCGGCATCCGAAAAAGAATGCCTAGCGGTAGTTTGGGCCATAAGAAAATTTAGGCCATATTTATAAGGCTACAGCTTTAAAGTAATCACGGACCACTTAGCGTTAAAGTGGCTCCATAACCTTAAAAACCCCACTGGCCGACTAGCCAGATGGGCCTTAGAATTACTAGAATATGACTACGACGTCATATATCGTAAAGGTAGTTCAAATTTAGTCCCTGATGCTCTTTCGAGATCAGGAGAACCTCCAAAAAACATAGCGTTCGCGTTAGCTTGTAGCGTAGAAAAACCAAAAGCGGACGTTAATGACAAAA